>CM075981.1:27475623-27638447 GCA_038087875.1 Malacoraja senta | reverse complement strand
AAAAGACCACCCGAGGAAGACCGCAAAGGCAGGACAAAGCGCATGCACCATCGCTTCAACTCGCCAGTAATGCATGACTTGCAGCAGTTGCATGATCTTAAACCATGCGTACACAGTTCATAACCAACACAGTCCCTGCTTGCTGTAGCTGGGCTTAAACGGAGGGGAACGTATCCTATGAATGCATGAATAGTCTTTCACCAGCAGGACTAAAGCCAGGAAGTCCAATGAATTGTTCTACTTTGCAGCGGGATCTATTTTGCAGGGTTTTTTTCCCCCATAATGTGATTCTCTTTCTGCCTTTCTCAAATTAGACCCCAGCCACAATAAGTCTCACACCTTCCTGATGTCCTGTTTCTCAGAATACTCCCCATTTCTCCACTGACTTTCTGCTGATCTCCCTACACTAGTTCCACCTGCCTGTGTATAACCCATATCCCTCTAAACCTATCCTATCCATGCACCTGTCTAAATGTCTCTTAAACATTGCAATAGTACCTGCCTCAACTATCTTCTCCAGCAGCTCATTCCATATATCCACCACCCTTTATGTAAAAAAGTTGTCCCTCAGGTTCCCATTAAATCTTGCCCCTCACCTTAAACCTATGTCCTCTGGTTCTCGATTCCCCTACTCTGGGCAAGAGACTCTGTGCATTTACTCAATCTATTCCTCATGATTTTGTAGACCCACATAAGATCACCACTCATCTCCTGCGTTCCAAGAAATAAAGTCCTAGCTTGCTCAATCTCTCCATATAGCTCACCCCCTTGAGTCCGGGCAATATCCTCATAAATCTTCTCTGCACCTTTTTCAGCTTAACACCACCTTAAACCTAAGTTTTCTGGTTCTCGATTCCCCTTCTCTGTGTAAACGACTCTGTGCAGTCTCTCATGATCTTACAGTGCGGATAATATGGGGGGAAATTATTTCTGAGTATGCTTTTGGGGTATTGCAATCATTTTAACTGTCTGCACCGATTCTGTGAATGAGTAAATCCCAGTGCATTCTGAGAACGTCTCATGGGGAAATAACTAAAGCCACATAATGCATCTGTGCCACACAAAAATAAACATAGTTTGTTTATGAGGTGGTCATAAACACATAATGGAAAGCAAACATTGCAACACACAGCATTATTATTAATGGTTTCACATAAATTTCCTAGTTATATTTTATGACTGGAAGCCTGAAAGCTAGCTCCAGTTCAGAGTTAATTATAACCAGCTAAGAGCCTATAATGAGAGATTTCTCTTCGAATGCGTGTGGGATTAATATAACTCTTTAAATTCATTGTTTTCATTTTAAGGATTTTTTTCTCTAATTTTCTCGCCAAATTTCCTGTTGGGAGACAAAAGCAAGGATAACGGTCATCCCGTCATTAATTCACTGACAGATCACTATTTACATGGGAGCCTTCACCTTGAGTATAATTAATGGTTTACAGTGTGATTTGTTTCTCTCTCCATAGATGGGGACTGATTTAGTGGTCGATCGATTACCACAGCTGAGGACATGATTGGAATAGATATCCTGGATTTGACTCCTGCCTGTAGTCCCCAGTTTGCACTTACATTCTCTGCAAGAGGAGGGCCAGAATTGTTGACCCACCATGCCTGTGAGATCCTATCACCAACTAAACAGGGGTCCTGATCTACCACCTTCCTCATTGGAGACCCTCGGACTATCTTTAATCGGACTTTACTGGATTTTATCTTGCACTGAACGATATTCCCTTTGTCTTTTATCTGTACCCTGCGGACGGCTTTAGACTTTACACTACAGCGCAGATACAGGCACTTTGACCCACCGAGTCCGTGCCGACCAGTGATCACCCCGTACATTAGCACTATCCTACATACTAGGGACAATTTACAATTTTACCGAAGTCAATTAACCTATAAATCCTGCACGTCTTTAAAGTGTGGGAGAAAACCGGAGCACCCAGAGAAAACCCACGGGGTCACAGGGAGAACGTACAAATGTACTGTACAGACAGCACCCGTTGTCAGGATGGAACCTGATCTCTGGAACCATAAGGCAGCAACTCTACTGCTGTTCCACTGTGCCGCCCTTAATGATTGATTGTAATCATGTATAGTCTTTCCAATGACTGGATAGCACAATGCAAAAAAGCTTTTCTCTGTATCTCGGTACACGTGACAATAAACTAAACTAAACTAAGATGCAGCAGGCTCCAAGGGACAAGAGTGCTCCACGCAGTCTAAAGATCAAAAATGTTCTGATCCACACCAGTTGTCAAAGGTCTTGAAAATATTATAAATGTCTCTGGCTGTCAAAGACATTAAAAAAAAACTATTTAAAATAGACTCAGCGAGTTAATCAAAAATTGAAGGTAACACCAATTAATTGAATTGAATTACTAACGGCTAGTTTACAAAATATTGAAATAAGTTGAGCACTTCTTTCAAATGAAAGGCATTGCTGTTTCGATGCCAGCCAGACTTGGCTTTGAGCGGAGGTGCTTGCTGCAAACTGCTTCTGGACCCCTTCCCTTTAATGAGTCACTGCATCACCGCTGGGCTCTGTGGAGAATGGTGCAGGAGGCCCCAAATGGTCAGGATCAAACAGCTTCACTCAGAGGGTGAACATGGACTTTTCTACACCCGAGGATCCTGAATATTCAGTTCAAGAGCATTTTCAAGACAGGTGTCCATCATAGGTACTGACCTCCCTACCATTGAAGGGATTTGCAGCATGTTAAGTTTACACATTGAAAACTTCCTCTCTGTTATTAGGCTACCAAACTGTATTTCCATAGACCAGGGTACTATCCAATTAACCTCTACCCCATTGCGGACATTGGACTTTGTCTATGGAACTGATGCGCTACAATGCTGGGAACTATATTCTGCACTCTGTATCTTCCACTTTGCTCAATCCATTGAACTTGAGTTTGACTTGATTGTATTTATGTATGATATTATCTGATCTGTATGGATAGCATGCAAAAGAAAGATTTTCACTGAACCTTGGTGAACGTGACCATAATAAACCTAAACCTGCACATTCTCCCTGTGGCCACATGGGTTTTCTTCCACCTATATCCTTGGATAGAGTGGATGTGGAGACGATGTTTCCACTAGTGGGAGAGGTCATAGCCTCAGAATTAAAGGACGTTCCTTTAGGAAGAAGATGAGGAAGAATTTATTTAGTCAGAGGGTGGTGAATCTGTGGAATTCTTTGCCAGAGAAGGCATGGAAGCAGTCAGTGGATATATTTAAAGCAGGGATAGATATATTTGTGTTTAGTAAGGGTGTCAGAAGCGATAGAAGGCAGGAGAATGGGGTTAGGAGGGAAAGATAGATCAGCCATGATTGAATGGCGAAGTAGACATGATGGGCCAAATGGTCTAATTCTGCTCCTATTTCTTATGATCCCAAAGACATGTAACGTGGCAGGTTAGTTGCCCACTGCCAATTGTCCCTTGTGTGTAGATGAGTGGTGGAATCTGGGAGGGTGGAAAGGGGGTGGGGGGGGGGAGGTAAATCTTTCTTGATTAGTATGGGTGTCAGAGATTATGAGAAGACCGGAGAATGGAGTCAATAGGGAAAGACAGACCAGCCATGATTGAATAGTGGAGTAGATTTGATGGGCTGAATGGCCTGATTCTGCTCCTATGACATGAACTTATGAATGTGAATACTGGGGGAATAAACTGGGGTTTCTGCTGGATTAGTGTAAATGGATGCGTGATGGTCAGTGCAGAGCTAATGGGTCTAAGGACGTATTTCCACGGTGTACAGCATAGTACCTCTTTCCCTCAAAATATTGTTGCATCTGTCATTTATTTTGTCCATTCGGCCATACTTTTTGTTCATTGATCCATGGGGATGGAGTTATGGCAAGTGAAGTAATGGACAGATCCACCAAAATAGTTGAGGGGAGGGGAGGGTTTCAATTTAATTCCTTTACGTTGGAGCTTTGTACTTTACAACTATATCGACAAAGACATTCTGGGATTTAGTATTTAGCAGCAAAAGATGAATCAAGCTACAGCAAAAGGTAGTTTACCTTAGTCCCTTTTTCGGCAGAGTATTTCTGTCACGTTTTGCACTACAAAATAAACAGGGAACACTGATACAACATCATACACAACAACAGACTGTACAACACAGACAAGGAATTACTAACCAACTATTCAAAAGAAAGAGAAAAAAAAACAGCAAAACAGATGGATTACATTTTGATGGGGGGGAGATTAAAACAGACGATGAGGATTGGCTTGATCTCACTCTCACGCCAAAAATGCTTCAGCCTTTGGATCATTAGTACCATTGCTTGCTCCTTTGGTACCTTGGTTCAATTATCATCCTGAGCTGTAGGTTTAGACATTTACACTTCCCTCATCCTTACGCACGAGCCAACCGTTTGATCAGGTTGATATCCAGATCCGAATGACTTTACATTTATTTTCTCTTTCTTGCTGGAAAACTTATTTTTCATTGAGAGAGTTCTCATTAAGAAACAGCAAAGACCCAATCTACATCAATCTAAAGTCAGAAAATTGGAGCACCTGTAATTCATGAATGACATTTTCTGAATAAATGTTATACATTTCTCATACATTAAATTAAGCCTATGTTATTTGAATTCTTTTGCAGTTAAGGTATTAATTTCCTTTTAAAATAGTCTGATTTCAATGCAGTCAAAGAACCATTGGACCAGGTTAGACACAAAATGCTGGAGTAACTCAGCAGGACAGGCAGCATTTCTGGAGAGAAGGAATGGGTGACGTTTCGGTTCGAGACCTTCTTCCGATAGGTCACCCATTCCTTTTCTCCAGAAATGCTGCCTGACCTGCTGATTTACTCCAGCACCTTGTGTTTATCTTCTGTGTAAACCAGCATCTGCAGTTCCTTCCTGCACATTGGACCAGGTTCCTGGGTATTTACTGCTAGAAGTTTCCAGTTTGACCTGGCGTTTTTATATAAAACTTGTTTCACAAAAGAATGTATTGCTCAACAAATTTGAGCTTGCATGGGATTGGCAAATATATATTCAGAATTCATTCCAATCTGAATGATATCAGCAGTTGGTGGTTTCTGTGAAGGATAAAAACAAAACAACTAGTGTGTGTTATGTTTCACTCAGTGAATGAATACCAGTAGCAATCAAAGATAATGTCATTTCATCCGGCATCATATCAAACATTGACATTTTACTGTTCCATTGAATTAACTTGATCTACTTCAACCAAAATGCAATACTATTGCAACTGAACCATCTTACCAACTACTAGAGAGCAGTCCTGAACTACTATCTACCTCATTGGAGATCCTCAGACTATCTTTGATTGAACTTTACTGGCTTTAACCTGCACTAAACGTTCCTCACGTTATTCCCTACATTGTTGATGGCTCAATTGTAATCATGTATTGTCTTTCCGCTGATTGGTTAGCACGCAACTAAAGAAAACACTTGGAACACATCGTTTACGTATAAGTCTCCTCCAAAGCACTTCAACTTGACAAAATGCTATATAAAGCAAAGTTTTATAAATGAATCCTAAAGGAAATGGCAGGTTCGTGGAAGACTTTTGCAATTGAAGCACAAAATAGTTGCTACAAAGTATTGTGTATTTTCAGTACAAGTTACCAAGAACGATTCCCTTGCTTTCTGAGATTTTCTCCTTGGATTTAGACTTTAGATTTCAGACTTTTGACATACAGAGCAGAAACAAGCCCTTTGGCCCACCGAGTCCGTGCTGACCAGCGATCACAGGGAAAATGTACAAACTCTGTACAGCTAACATGCGAGGTCAGGATTCAACCTGGGTCTCTGGCGCTGTGAGGCAGCAACTCTAGCATTGTGCCACTTCAGAACCAAACACTTTAAGCAAGCTTTGATCATACGCCTAATCTCTCTTCCTGGCTCTGCACATTCTACATCGTCGGGGAGAAAGTGCATAAATATCTCTATCAATCAGTCACGCAGTTAGTAATTTGAGAAAGGGAACAAAAAAGGAGCAAGCACGCTTATGTTCTCTTTCATGTGTGGTATAAAGTTTGCACATTTCAAAATCTTCTAACTTTGAAGAGGAAAGTACTCATTCATTAGTTTTACAATGCTTTTCAAGAGGTTTGTCCTTTACATATTGTCCAATGCTCCTTTGGTTAATTTGGATTCTATCCATTCCCTGGGAGTTACTGCCTGAAAGTGCAACCTTTGGTTGACAATGAAGTATGGGTGCCAGAAATAAAACCATGACCAACAATGTTGATCTGCAAAGTGAGAGTATTTTGCGTTTATGGATGTGACCTTCTTTTGCTATCTAGATAATTTACCAACAACTTCAGTTTCAAGTGTAATTATTCAATGGTTTCTTTATTATCACGTATACCAAGGTACAGTGAAATAAAGTGAATGGGTGTTAGGTTTTTGCATATAGATCAGCAAGGCTATCCCTGTATATGACCAAATCCCCTGTTACTACAGAATGCAAAAAACGGCCACTGAGTTCCATATGCAAGAGGCACCATATTGGAATCAGAATAGGAGATCATATTGACTAGTTACCCCATGATGATTTTTTATTGTTAATTGTGCACTGCACAGTGGAATTCATTTTGCATAGATCACACATTCACACTAGTCGCCATATTTTGGCGGCATTTACAAAAGTCTAAAGTCTGGTCCATGTGCTCGATGTACTGGAGCGGCTTCCGATCCGGGTAAGCTTCAGACTGCTGCAGGGCCTCCTCCGTCACCCTCGAGCGGTTCGACCTACAAGCCGACATCCCTCTCTTGCCCGACCGCGTCTGTGTCCCCGGGGCACCTGTTGGAGCGACCTTGAACGCGACGGAGGGAATTCCCCGCTCCCTCTCCAACCAGCCCACTCCTTGCGTCCTTCGTTGAAAGCGGCTTCCTCCTCCTTCACTCTCTGGTCTTCAGGGGTCAAGCTTAACGGCTTCCGACGATGGTCCATCTTCATGGCAGCGAGAAAGGCCTGCTACCCAGCGTGTTCGTGGTGGCTCGCCTGGTCTTCCATCGCGGCGCCCCGATGCGCCTTTCTTTGTGGCGGCCCACCAAATCCTAAAGCATGCTCCAGTTGCCATTTTGTTGAATGGAGTTCTTTCCATCAAGTAAAGTCAACATGTGAATGCTGAAATGCACTGGGTCTATCAAGCGACTTGAAATCTTCAAGAATATCTGCAGACAACCAAAGGAGCATCCCTGGGTTCACATCCCTAAAGTTTAGTTTAGTTTAGAGATACCGCATTAGAGAGACAGAGTGGGCCCTTTGGCTCACTCTGTCCATGCAGACCAGTGATCCCCATACACTAACACTATCCTACACACACTAGGAACAATTTACAATTTAACCAAGCCATTTAGCCTACAAGCCTGTACGACTTTGGAGTGTGGGAGGAAACTGGAGTTCCCAGAGAAAACACACACAGGTCAAGGTGGAGAATGTACAAACTCCGTACAGACAGCAACCTGAGTCAGGATCGAACCCGGGTCTCTGGTGCTGTAAGGCAGCAACTCTACTGCTGCGCCACCGTGCCACCCTTCAGGATGTTACTGCAAAAAGTGGATCATAAAGACCAATGGCCTTAAAACTGAGCTTCACTGTGGTGTTGCGGGGATACAACCAGCCTTCAATTGGTTTCTATACAGCAACCAATGCAGTACACAGGTGCATGATTTAAGCGTGACTCATCGCTTCTGCAACACTGCCAAAGGTGTTATCACTTGGAGGCTGATACCTGCAGGAAGTTCTTAAATAGACAGACTGTGATGTTAGACATTAAGTGTTCCAGCTAATGTCCTTTTATTAAGTCACGTAGCTGATCATATGCTCTGCAGCGATTTATTCCCTCCAACCACTCTCTTAAGTCAACTACTTGCAGATTCATTGCTGATTAATGTCACTTGGCTGCTGTGCTTATTCTACAGGTGCATGTATGGAGCTTCCTGGTGCTAGTCCATAGGGAGCGATGCACCAGCTGATGAAAGTTATTTTGCTTGTATTTCAAGCCTCTTTACGTTGGCAGCTTCCATTGATGGCTTTTCCCACAGAGTGTAGCACATGGGGGAGGGTGAACAGTGAGGATGCGGAGTTGGACAAGGTGCTGGAAGGAAGGAAGAAGGGGGAATGGGGCAAAGGGGGAGAGAGAAGGCTAAAGAGGGAAAAGGAGGGATAATAAAGGGGAGAATAAAGGATAGAAGGGTGGTGAGAAGGGGTAATTGGGGGAGGAGGGGGAATAGGGGAGGGGCAAAGGGGGGAGAGAGGAGGGGCCAGGGGGGTGGAGGGAGAGGAGGAGGGGGAGGGTGGAGGTGGGGGATGTAAAGGGGAAGGGGGATGAGGGGGAGATGAGGGGGAGGGGCAAAGGGGAGAGAGGGGAGAGGGAAAGGGGGAAAAGGGATTGAGGGGGAAGGGAGAATGGCGGGGAGAGAGGAGGGATGAGGAATGGGAACGGAGGAAGGGGGGATGGTGAATGTGGTGGATGTGCTGGTAAATATAGTGCGGATGTCCTGGTGATGTGCTTATCCTGTTTACAGAGATGGTAATTTGTGCTACCTTGAAACACAGGTGTAAGATTTGGAGCAGTGTTCTGTGCATGTGGAGAAGGATGTTGTACTTGAGTGCTGATCAAGAAGAGATCATTGATGGATGAGTGATGGAGGTGAGGTGGTCTTAACAGTGTGTGAGATCTGTGCAGCAGTAGTGTGACATCCACAATGTATATACCTGCCTGAAATATGACAAGTTATCTGTGAAGAAAGAAAGCAAGCACTTTATTTTGTATTAAGAGCTTCTGGCTGCAGTAAACATTTAAATTATGGAGTCCACGCTTATAAGTACTTAAAACTACTTCAACAAACATTGTTTACATTTAAATGTACATCTATGATTATGTGTTAATTCTTATTCGCTGCTTGGTAAATGCTATGGGAAATTTTATATCAAAGAAATAAGTCAACATCAAGACAAAAAGGGCGGCAAGGTGGTGCAGTGGTAGAGTTGCTGCCTTACAGTGATTACAGCGCTAGAGACCCGGGTTCGATCCCGACTACGGAGTTTTATGTTCTCCCCGTGACCGCGTGGGTTTTCTCCGAGATCTTTGGTTTCGTACCACCCTCCAAAGAGGTACAGGTTTGTAGGTTAATTGGTTTGTTGGTATAAATGTAATTGTTAATTGGTATGAATGTAAATTGTCCTTAGCGTGTGTATGATAGTGTTAATGTGCTGGGATCACTGGTTGGTGCAGACTCGGGGGGCTGAAAAGCCTGTTTCCACGCTGTATCTCTAAACTAAACTAAACTAAACTATTACATGGCAAGAATAGAGTGAAGTTGGCAAATAGCTTTTTAAAAAATTCCAACCCATCATATTTTAAATTCTAGTTCACCAAGGAGAATCAAGAACGAGTGGGGAGAAGGTTAAGGTTAAGGGGAATGATTTAATAGTAACCCGAGTGGCACCTTTTTCCACATAAAGAGTGGTGGGTGTATGGAACAAACTGCTAGAGGAAGTAGTTGAGGTAGGTACAATAACAATATTTAAAAGGTGCTTGGACAGAGATGTTGATAAGAAAGGTTTGGAGGGACATGGAGCAAACATATCAAACTTATAATTCGACTGCCTGAGCTAGAGGGAGAGTTTCAGCAGGCTAGGACTTTATTCCTTGGAGCACATAAGAATGAGAGGTGATCTTGAGAGGAATAGATGGGGTGAATTCACAGAGTCTTACCCAGACTAGGGTAATCCAGAACCAGAGGACACGGGTTTAATGTGAGGGGGGAAAGATTTAATGTAGCAATGTTATAAAATTTTGAGATTTAAAAAATAAAGTCTGCAATTTATCCCATCAGATAAAGCATAAAAAGAAGTTTAATTTGACACCTAATTCACTTTCATATCTTCAGTATTAAAAAAGTTATGGCCATTTTCATACTCGGAAATTAGCATCTTGTTCCCTATTGCTTTTCCATTGACTTAACACAAAAGCTGTGATCGAGGACAGTTAAAAGCCCATAACTTTCTTAAAAATTAAGAGAACTGAAAGAAATGTTCAGTTATTATAGATTGAAGCATTCTGAAACAAATATGAAACAATCTTACTTAGAAGACATGAAATTAAAGCATATAATTAGTTAGTTACCTAATTGTAGCTAATTACAAAATTCAATTACTAGATCTAAACATCTATCAATTTCTTAAGAATAGATTAACATTTTTAAATAGCCTAAGTGTCCAAATAACATTCACACAAGAATTCACAATATATCATAATTTTTAAATCTTATTGTCATGAATTTACAGGCCAAATGGAAGGAATTGAATGTTTAATATCTGTAAATTAATGGGCATTTAAATCATCTTGTGAGTGAGGATTTCTGGAACGCGATCTTTTGGAACGTTCATTTGCGGTGAATTTAACCCCGTATTGGCATGAAAAATATTGCCGTTAGTTCGGGGAATAAAATCACCGTTTCGCAAGAAAAAATGTGAATTAAAAGCTTCTTAAGAAGCACTTTTATACATTTAAATAAACCACATTCCTTTACCTGTCCCGTACGTGAAATCCGTCCCCGTTATCGGCGTTGACGGCTTCAGGAGCTGATTTTAAAACAACTCCAGCGCTGACATTGTCGATTTAATAAAAATATAAAATTCACAAAACGCCCCTAGGAACGATTTTTCAGCAAACGCTTGTACTCCAACGAAATATAATTCAGGACAAGGTAGGAGAAACCCGCATTTTAAGCCCGCCCCCCCCTTAAAGGCGCCAAAATAGCGCACACGGCCAGTGACAGAATTACAGCGCCGCTGAAGGTAAGTATTGTAACATACCTATTTAATGGTAACCTGAGAGGCATCTTTTTACACAAAGTGTGATAGGTGTATGGAATGAGCTGCCAGAGAAGGTAGTTGGGGTAGGTATTATCACCACGTTTCAGAACCATTTAAACAGGTACATGGATAGGATGGGTTTAGAGGCATATGGGCCAAACGCAGGCAGGCAGGCAGGACATGTGGCATGTGGGTCGGCATGGACAAGGTGGGCCGAAGGGCCTGTTTCCCTGCTGTATGAATCTATGACTCTAAACGGCAGACTAGCTTTGATGGGGCATCTCGTTCGGCATGGGCACGATAGGCTGAAGGACCTGATTCTGTGCTGTATGGCTCTATAATCACTTCCAATTAGTGACATTGCATTTTAGGAACAAGAGATGTTGCTGTACCTAATATTACACTCAACCTTTCATCCCCAAAGTCAATCAAATTTTCCTCTTGAAAATGCAGTATGATTTTACTTAAAATACCTCCTGGCAAACTTTTGACACAAATCCAATTACTGCATTCTATTTCAATAATGTACAATATCTCTTTGTTAATGTGTTGTAAATATATGTGTAGTTGTAGTATGTAACTGTTGTTTGTGCATGCAATATCTCTTCATAGATTCAGATGTTTTCCTCCCACTAATTTAATTGATTCCTAGTTCCGTAAACAATGTAACTGTGTCACAAAGGCACCACGGGCAGGTTAAAGCATTGTAATGAAGTGATGGTGTTTGGATTGCAAAAATATAAATTACTCTGAAGCTTTATCAGGTTGTAAGCAGCAAACGAGAGCAGCTCAACGAATCCCACTGAAATCAAATGCTATTGTCCCAAGCTGATTTAGCAATTGCATCCATTGAGAGCAAAATACATCAAGAATAATAGCCACTGAAAACAAGAATTGACATCAGTGAATTAAATGGGTTACCATTTCATTTTCATTCGTGAAAAACAGCATAATTAGTGACATTTTGATGCAAATTCTTGGGAAAGATCACCAAATGCACATGTTTAACTAAACCACCAATTCAACTTCTCAAATGCATCTACTGAGAGCTAAAGAAACCACAAGAGATTAACACTTTTTACCTTACTGTTCCACAAACTGAATGTTCTAATATTGAATCAACATCATTATATCACATCATACAGTAATTCATTATTCCTTACCAGCAATATGATTGCATGAGCTGGATCTTGACATCTATTAAAAAGGAACTCACTTAAATTTAAGATAGACACAAAGTGCTGGACTTACTCAGTGGGTCAGGCAGCATCTCTGGAGATAAAAGATGAGTGACATTTCGGGTCGGGAGCATTCTTCACCCTAAGCGTCACCCATCCTTTATTTCCAAAGATGCCGCCTAACCCATTGAGTTACTCCAGCACTTTGAATCTATCTTTGGTATAAACCAGCACCTGCACTTCTTTGTTTCTTTACTTAAATTTAATATCATTCATCTACAATCTTGCGCTCTTTCTATCTCCAATTCCTTAACATGAAAGTAACACGTATCAAATGAATCACTTACCTCTCCATCTGTGAGAATCTAGAACCTCCAGTCCACGTGAGAGTGCTGTGGTCTTCTTCCCTTGAAAGTGTACGGTTAGGTGGGAATGAACATGGAACACTCAATGGGAGATCCAAAGATTCCATGCTGGTGTGCAGGCTACTTAGCTTAGGGTACATAAGGGTTTCCTTGTTGTTTATGAAATTGCTACCTAGTCCAAGCCCTTGACTAAAGCTACTGGAATTCACGTTAAGGACAGGGGCAGGGCTTGGAGTTAGACATGGAGTTAAGCTGATTGTACTTGTCTGAACATCGGGGAGTTTGGTTAATGTTTCATTGGCAATACTGCTGCTGATCAAAGGATGTCCTGAGGTGGATGAATCTAGGCTGTTGGAGTTGATTTTGTCAATGTTGGCCATTGTAGGTGGCTTGCTGATTCCTTTTGAGCTTATCACCCTAGAGTGGAAAAGAAAAGATGTTCAATCAACATTGACAAGGCAATATTTAGGAAAAGCCACAATCTACTTTGAGCAAATAATAATAATAATAATAATAATACATTTTATTTATATAGCGCTTTTCAGGACTCAAAGTCAAATGTAGAATTAAGCACACCATTTTACTCAATAGAGCATATTTTCATTGCCACAGATGACTGTGGGCCCATGTCATTGAGTATATCTAAAGCGCAGATTGACAGAAAATTCTTGATTAGTACGAGTGCAAAGGATTATGAGAGAAGGCAGGAGAATGGGGTTGAGAGGGAAAGATAGATCAGCCACGATTGAATGGCGGGATAGACTCGATGAGCTGAATGGAATACTTCTGCTCCTATGACTTATGAACTTGCGAATACTGAGGAAATAAACTGGGATTTCTGCTTGATTAGTGTAATAATGGTCAGTGCAGGCCAAATGGGCTAAAGAACCTGTTTCCACGCTGTATAGCAAAGTACCTCTTTGCCTCAAAATATTGTCATATCTGTCATTTATTTTTATCCATTTGATCATATTTCAGCCATGATTGAATGGTGGATAGACTTGATGGGCCGAATGGCCTAATTCTGCTCCTATAACATGATCTTATAATTAGTCAAAAATTTTAATAATCAGACAGAAATATCAGGTATTTGAGAAAGATGTATTAAAAAAAAAATGCATTTGCCAAAGTTTTTTTCCCACAAATGGATTGTTGTACACAACTTGGATAATCATCTGGGAAAGGCTTTCTCTATTGTTTTTGAAATCATTATGGTATTGATAATGAACAAAATCTTTCTCTGCGGTTTATAAATCAGAATTTATTTTTAAAAACATGGTAAAGTTCCATTTGGTTTTAAACTAAAGATCACAAAATGTAATCTCAAACAGTATCCCATGAACAAGCAGCTAGTAGAGCTACTGCCTCACAGTGCCAGAGACCTGGGTTCGATCCTGGCCTCTGGTTATCTTTGTATGGAGTTTGCATGTTCTCCCTGTGACTGAATGGGTTTCATTTGGGTGCTCCGGTTTCCTCCCACATCCCAAAGACATCCGGGTTTGTCGGTTAACTGGCCTGTGTAAAATTGGCTGTAATTTGTTGGGAGTGGGTGAGAAATTGGGCCAACATAGAACTAGTGTGAATGAGTGAATGATAGCCAGCATCGACTCGTGGGCCAAAGGACTGCTTTCCATGTTGTATCTGAAACTAAACTAAACTAAAATTAACTATATTTATCTGATATGCCTTCAAATATAATGCTGTTTGAGAGTTAAAGGAATATTACAATTACATTGAAGATAGACACAAGAAGCTGGAGTAACTCAGCGGGTCTCTGGAGAAAAGGAATAGATGACGTTTCAGGTCAAGACCATTTCTTGAGAACCAAAATGTCACCTATTCCTTTTCTCTTGAGATGCTATCTGAACCATTGAGTTACTCCAGCTTTTTGTGCCTATCTTCAGTTGAAACCAGCATCTGAAGTTCCTTCCTACACATTACAATTGCATTGCTTTGGTATAACACAGTTGGAGAACATATCAGCATAGAGGCCACGGTATAAAAGCTGTGAACCTCATGACAGATGCCTAACTATTTCCAGTTGCTGGTCTCAGGCCAGTATGGCATTAGACCAAATTGTATCCAAGCCATGTATTAAGTAATCATATATCAAATCACCTCTGCATAGTATCTAAATCCATGAAGAATCTTTTTGATACTAGATGGAAACAGAAGTTCCTCTCCTTTTCATTCATATATCCAAATCCAAGACAACTAAGCAACACGTTATATTAATACCAAATGTGCGCCTTGTGAAGGAAATTTCAATCACACTTCAGGGGAAATAATGGCCTGTGGATTCTGCTGCATAATACAACATTTTGAATGCTATGCAATAGAACTTCAACTAAATGTAAACATATTCTATGTCAGCATGCTACAAATTTTCATAACGTTGATTCCAATGTTCCATGCAAATAATGAGCATATGCACAGAAGCTACAGACCCATGTAGTGATGTTGAAAGACTAACGATTTTTATTTTATTTTTACCATATATCTGCTACATATGAAAATTGATGCAGATAATGAAGATAATGTTTACTGGAATCCCTATTCAAAGGTCTCTTCCAGTCAGGGTTGGTGTGGAGAAACTGATTATTTATATTATAGTCATACCGATCTTTAACTTAGGATAGGATATGGGCCAAATGCAGGCAGGTGGGACGAGTGTAGGTCAGCTTGGGCGTTGGTCCAAAGGGCCTGATTCCAAGCTGTATGACCCTATGAATCGCTATAACATACCTCCCTGTAGGGCCTCCAAATCTCCCCAGCCCCCCTATCCATTAACCATCTCTCTGATAACTCGATCTACCATCAGATCTTCTCTCCAACGCCCTCCCCAAACATTTCTTTAGCCCTTCCTGATTTATTTCCTGCTCCACACAACCATTCCTACCCAAGCTCCCATCCCTGGCCTGAAGAAGGGTCTCCACCCGAAACGTCACCGATTGCTCCTCTCCAGAGATGCTGCCTGCCTCCCATCCCTGGTAATCTCCTCCTCGCACCTCGTCTTGAACACCTAAGCAATTTGAACCGTGATACTCTCTCCACCAGTCTCCTGCCCGCAATTATCAGTTCTTCAAGTTTCCTCTCATCGATCCTCTCCTCATGACTCTCTGTGCAATCTCCACACTGTGGTGATGAGGGAACATGGAGTGAAATGTGCTGTTGCTTGTGCATATCTGACCTCACCGCATATGATACATTGGACATTGTGTTTGGTAAAATATTTACAACTTCAAGGTCTCAGACAAACTGGCAAAGTTATCTTTTCTATCCCCGACCGATATAGTATCTCCTTAATTAATGGGAATTCCCGTCGATGAAGAACTTAGGGCAGCACGGTGGCGTGGCGGTAGAGAGCGGCACGGTGGCACAGCAGATGAGCTACTGCCTTTCGGCGCCAGAGTCCTGGATTCTATCTTGACTATGGGTCCTGTCTGTACGGAGTTTGTACATTCTCCCCGTAAACTGCGTTGGTTATCTCCGAGATATTCGGTTTCCTCCCACACGCCAAAGACGTACAGGTTTGTAGATTAATTGGCTTGCTATCAATGTAAAATTGTACCTAGTGTGCGTAGGGTAGCGTTAATGTGTGGGGGTCGCTGGTGGGTGTGGACTCGGTGGGCCGAAGGGCCTGTTTCCGTGCTGTATCTTTAAAATAAAATAAACTAGAACTAAAAATCTGTCCCAGTCAGTTTGATATGAGACTTTTATAATTCAATTTGGCAGATAAAAGTTAAAGGAAAACATAATCTGGAAAATGTTACAAACTCTCCATAGTAACTTCCGATGCCAGAATGTCTCATAGTACCAGAGATCCGGACTCGATCCTGATTATGGGTGCTGTCTGTGTGGAGTTTGCACATTCTCCCTGTGGACCACGTGGGTTTGTTTTGGGTGCTCCGGTTTCCTCCCATATTCCAAAGATGTGCAGGTTTGTAGGTTATTTGGCCTCTGTAAATTGCCCCTAGTGTGTAGGGTGTGAAAGTGGGATAATGTAGAACTAGTGTACGGGCGATCGATGGTCGACATGGACTCGGTGGGCCGATGGGCCTGTTTTCACGCTGTGTCTCTAAACTATACTAAACACAGAGTAACTGAGATTGCTCCAATGAGTTGGCAGGTTAGAATTGGGCACAGATCACTGGGTTATTAAGAGTTAATTCAACAGGGTTCCTGTGGCCCATACTGCAATAGCATGTTGAGTACAAACAGCTGTGATACTCTATGGCTTCTGCCACTCACTGTAGAAGCATCCAAACTATGACTGAAAGATAACAGTAAGGGGTGCATGCCTTCCGGGAAAGAAGGAGACAAACGAACAATGAAACACAAACAATTTCAACCACTGAATTAATAAGGGTTATACATTTAACATTAGAATTAAAGTTGCTTGCAATTATTTTTGCCTTTTAGTAGGCTGGTCTCTCAAGAGTAATATAAATAGATTAAACCACGTTAAGTAGTCTCAATTTCCTACGGTAGCCAGTTTTAAACAAACCTCAGAAGCACTGTATAAATAATATTGAATGGTTTTATAAATTTTGTGTTCAGTTGAACATCTGTTGGGAACTGAGGCAGTTCATAGATGTCATTTAATAGAAACTCGTAGCAATGGTTCTATTCAGTACAAACCATGCATTTTGAATGACAACAGTCTGATCTACTGTCACAGCACGCCATCCTGATATAATGGGAAAAATAACAAATCATGCTGATTTTGACAGAGCCTCGATGATGGTGAAATGTAAAAAAGCCAGTGACTGTGTTTAGTCTGCAATGATATGCACAGCATAAATCTGTTTAAAAAAAAAAGCAATTCTGAACATTTTTTTGCCTTGCACATTATTTATTTATTTGTTCTTAGCCAAACAAATTGATAGCCGTTCCCACACCAATGTGAAATAAAGAAAATGATACAAAAAACCTAGCTGATTGATGGTGAAAAAGCAATAATGCATGCAAATGGCTGAAAGTATGCTTAATGTTCATTTCTGCAAACATTTTTCCTCAGCTCATGGGCATCTGTTCCCTAAAGAGCATGTTAGTTCAGCTGGAATGATGACAAGAGTAATGACTACTTAAAATAAATGGTTTATGATTGCTAGGACCATTCTGTGTCAGGCTTCATTACAGGCCCGGCTCAAGGCCAAAGGACCTGAATTTAATAGATAATTTCTCTTAATAGACTGCAGATGCTGGAATCCTGAGCCAAAAACAAACTGCTGGAGAAACTCAGTGGGTCGGACAGCAGCTGTAGGAGGCAAAGGTCAGATGATGTTTCAGGTCGGGATCCTTCTTCAGACTGCAATGTGACATTGATGGTATTGACCTATTTTCCTGATAAGTACGGGTGTCAAGTGTAATGGGGAGAAGGGGCTAAGAGGGAAAGATAGATTAACCACAATTGAATGGGGGAGTAGACTTGATGGGCTAAATGGCCTAATTCTGCTCACTTATGAACTCATGAGTTTGGATATCAAGGAAAACTGAAGTCAATGGGAATCAAGGGAACCTGTACAAAGTTAGAAATAAAGAACTGCGGATGCTGGTTTACACAAAATTACACAAAATATTGGAGCATCTTAGTGGGGCAGGCATCATCTCTGAAAAATTCAGTCTGAAGAAGGGTCTCGACCCGAAACGTCACCCATTCCTTCTCTCCAGAGATGCTCCCTGTCCCGCTGAGTTACTCCAGCATTTTGTGTCTAGCATCTCTGGAAAACATGGATAGGTGATGTTTCGGGTCAGGACCCTTCGTCAGACAGTACAAAGTTAATTGATTGCAATTGATTTGCTCTTGCATTCATGTCGGCTCCAATACATTAGGGCGGCACAGTGGCGCAGCTGTTGGAGCTGCTGCCTCACAGCGCTAGAGACCTGGGTTCGATCCTAACCTCGGCTGCTGTGTGTGTGGAATTTGCACGTTCTTCCTGTGGTTTCCTCCCACATCCCAAATATGCGCAGGTTTGCAGGTTAATTGTCTTCTGTAAATTGCCCCTAATGTGTAGGGAGTGGGCAAGAAAGTTTGATAAGATTGAACTAGTATGAACAGGTGAGTGAGGGTTGTCGTGAACTTGGTGGGCCCAAGAGCCTGTTTCCATGCTATATCTCAAAACTAAACTAAACATTCCTGCAAGGGTTCCTAAGGATGGTGACCCTAGACCCATTTAATATCTTCAGTGATGTTCCAATATCACGTCACCAGTGTTCTTGTAACACTGTGTACCCTTGCCACTATTCCTTTCAATTTAAATTAGTGCAGCCACCGTTCTGGTGACAGGTTTTTACCTGGGGCTGCTTCAGTGGGCAATTTGACCAGAAAGTGCTACAAAGCATTTCCAACTAAGCACTGTCTGTCAACTGGTGTGATGTGGCCCACTGCCAGTGATCATGAAGAAATAGCAATTAGCCATATGGAAGCGAGGAACATTGCAGGCGTCTCCAATGATAAAAGCAGGCACCATTAAAACAAAAGACCAGAATCAATCATGTTTAGCCTCAATCAAATTGGAAATTAAATTCCACAATGTATAAGCTTAAAACTAAATCCTTAGCAAAATTTCAATAGCTATCAATTAACTTAACTATAGCAATGTGCAGAAATAAGAAAACGCAGGTGTCTTGAATGATAAAGACAGAAACCATTATACAAAAGACCAGCATTATTTTGTCCTTGATTACATTGGAAATTAAATTCCATTATTAAAGCACAAAACAAAATATGATATCTGAGAGCTTTACATTAGTTTACTCTTACAATAAACTATAATAATAATAACAATGGCAGTACAGTGGTGCAGCTAGTAAAGCTGCTGCCTCATAGCGCCGGAGACCTGGGTTTGATCCTGACCTCGGGTGCTGTCTGTGGAGTTTGCACATTCTCCCCGTGACTGGCTTCCTCTGGTTGCTCCGGTTTCTTCACAACTTACTGAATAATGAAAGGCCTGGATAGAGTGAATGTGGTGAGGATATTTCCACTGGTCTAAGACCAGAGGCCATAGCCTCAGAATAAAACGACGTATCTTTAGAAAGGAGATGAGGAGGAATTTCTTTATTCAGAGTGCAGTGAATCTGTGGAGTTCATTGCCACAGACGGCTATGGAGGCTAAGCCAATGGATATTTTTAATGCGGAGATTGACAGATCCTTGATCAGTAAGGGCATCAGGAGTTATGGGGGGGAAGGCAGGAGAATGGTGTTGAGACAGAAAGATAGATCAGACATGATCGAATGGCGGAGTCAACTCGATAGGCTGAATGGCCTAATGCTGCTTTTGAACTTATGAACGTGATATTGCGAAGTGTGGGTTTGTAGGTTAAATGGTCACTGTAAATTGTCTCTCGGGTGTAGGGAGTGGATGAGAAAGTAGAATAACATAGAAATATTGTGAACGGGACGGCGTGGAGAGTGGGCCGAAGGCATCTTTCAATCGATCAAATTATAAGTGATTTAAAAAAATGCAATTTATTAAAATGGGCTCAGCGGTAGATTTGCTGACTTACAGCACTCGCAGCACCAGAGATACGTTCTTCCCGTGACCTGCGTGGGTTTTCTCCGAGAGCTTCGGTTTCCCTCCCACACTCCAAAGACGTACAGGTTTGTAGGTTGATTGGCTTGGGATAAATGTGAATTGTCCCTAGAGTGTGTCGCATTAATGTGTGAGGAGTGATGGTCGGTGTGGACTCATTGGGCCGAAGGGCCTGTTTCCACACTGTATCTCTGAACGAAACTAAACTGAACACATAATTGAAATCTATTTGAAATGTGAGTATTTAACGTCCATACAACATACCTCTGTGTAGTTGGAGATGACATCTCTGTGAACTTGCAGCTTTGCTGTCGCATTCCTTGCAATTTATTTTGACTGTCGGAGGCTGCAGCCATCTTTGCAGAACCTGCTGCACTTGTACATTCAGTATCCGAAGCCACAGCCTTTGCCTTGGCTTTCTCTTTCTCGCGGTCCGTTTGATTCACTGGCCCGGAGCTTGTTCTGCCCAAACCAATTTTCGAGGGTTCCTTCAGGCGGGACACTGGGATCCCCCCATGTTTGCTGCTGATGAGGCTATGGTCAATATTGCTGCTGACCGGCCTGTTCATACCCGCCCTGCCAGTGACGCTGACAGAACTGGACTTGGCCGGACGGGGCAGGCTGCGGTACTGCACGGCTGTCCTTGCACCTGACGACATGAAGCCATCGTGGTTTTGGGACACATCGAGGCTGGTTTTCCTGGAGTTTGTTGGTTTAACAGGGATGCCCGTGGATTTCGGAGCTTTCCCCGCAGAGCTCCCGCCAGCCGTCGTGACGGTCGCAGTGCCCGTCGTGGGTTTCTTGTAGCCGAAAGAACTTCCAGTGGAAGGCCTGGAAATACCTGATGGAGGTTTTCGTGCCTCTCCAACTCTGTCCCGACTGGCATCAGATGAAGATCTTTGCAAGGTCGTTCCTTTGAGAGCCATTTTTCCTTTGTCTTGGGCCTTAGAATCAATTTTACCTGAAAGGGTAAAAAGAATAACAAGGAATTAATGGTAGGGTCATTGAGGCAGATAAAACTTTCAACAGAAAAGACACAAAATGCTGGAGTAACTCGACAGGTCAGGCAGTATCCGTGGAGGATAGATACAAAATGCTGGAGTCACCATCTCATCTGGAAGCGAGGGAACAACAGTATGCCGGGAAAGTCATCACCACTGAGAATCAGTTGTGCACATTGGGTCAGCAATAGATTTAATCAAAGAGACAGCTTTATTACTTCATTATCACCTCTTCCCCAGCCAACAATGGGCCATAATGGGCTCCACCCTTCCTTCCTCTTCTGTTCCGAGCCCAGCTTTGTTCTGGTCTTTACACCCATTTCCCTCCCTCTACTTTCGGTCTGAAGAAAGCTCCCGACCCGAAATGTCATCCATCCTTTTTCTGCAGTGACGCTGCCTGACTCGCGGAGTTACTCCAGCACTTTGTGTTTATCTTCAGCTCTATAGGATAAGTAACATTTAGACTTTTGGATAGGCATATGGATATGCTGGGAACGGAATGATATGGTTCATGTACAGACAGATAAGTATCTCTCCAGAGATGCTGCCTGTCCCGCTGAGTTTCTCCAGCATTCTGTGTCTACCTGCAGGCAGATAAGAGTTGGTCTTGGCATCATGGCTGAAGGGTCTATTCATGTGCTATACTGTTCTATGTAAGATCTATATCCACCACTGAGAATTTTGGGGCCCAGAATGTCTTGTGAACTGGAAGGCCATTAATGCAGAGCACACAAAGATAAATAGGGAGATAACAGGTTCAGGCACCAGGGCAGTGTAGAGAGTGGAGCATGGGCTAATGGTGTTTTCTATGGTAGAAAAGGATTGAGATGGGGAACAAGGGTTCATCTCATTATTGTGTCAGGAAGAGGGCTACCATCAGTGGCCATTCAATGACGGAACAGACTGAAAGGGTCTGGGGCGGCATAGTGGCGCAGCAGCAGAGTTGCTGCCTTACAGCGCCTGAGACCCGGGTTCAATCCTGACTATGGGTGCTGTCTGTACGAAGTTTGTACATTCTCTTTGTACTTTGACTAGTGTAGCTGGGACATGTTGTCCGGTGTGGGCAAGTTGGGCCAAAGGGCCCGTTTCCACACTGTATCACTCTATGACTATGACTATTCTCCCTGTGACCACGTGGGTATGCTCCGGGTGCTTCGGTTTCCTGCCACACCCCAAAGACATACAGGTTTGTAGGTTATTTGGCTTCTGCAAATTGTCCCCAGAGTATACAATAGTGCTGTATAGCATATTGCTAGTGTAGGAGGTAATTGGTGGTCGGCACAGACTCGGTGGGCCAAAGGACACGTTTCCACGCTGTATCTTTAATGTCTAAAGTCTAAAGACTCTTATGTTATTTACTAAACCATCAACCTACCTTACTTTATTAATAGTTTCTGATCTCAAAATATATATTTCCTTTCCTTTATCACCAAAGTGGGGACATCAATGCACTGATTTTTGAAGTAACAATGCACCAAACACATATTCTCCACTGGCACATATTGGTTGGCATCAACTTCAGTCAGTAGCAATGTGGCATGTTTTGGGCATATTCACAGCCAGTCCATCTGGCAGCCACCTGATCCACGATTAAACATAGAACAGTGCAGCACAGGAACAGGCCCTTCTATTCATGATGGCTGTGCCGAACATTATGCCAAGTCCTACTCTTACCTGCCTACATATAATCCATATCCCTCCATTACCTGTATATCCCTCTGTCTATCCAATTGATGCAATTACCAATCAAAGTTATAAGGTAGACAAAAAATGCTGGAGAAATTCAGCAGGTGATGCAGCATCTATGGAGAGAAGGAATAGGCAACATTTCGGGTCGAGACCCTTCTTCAGACTGATAATGTAGTTATAAGATAGGTTGTGTAGGAAGGTACTGCAGATGCTGGTTCACACCAAAGATAGACAAAATGTTGGAGTAACTCAGCCCGACAGGCAGCATCTCTGAAGAGAAGGAATGAATGGTTTTGGATTGAGATCTTCATCAGACTTCTATCTTCTTCAAATAGATTATGTCAGGGTGACTCATAACTTTTAGTTCTTAACCCCGAGATTAAGTTGGTTTATACTCCATGGTTGGATTTGGCTGTGGTAGTGATGTTGGAATAATGAGGGTGCACTGCCATTAAAATTTGAAATTGACAGCAACTTTGAGATTTTGCAGAAGTGATACTGATAATATCGCCAGTGATTCAGCTCAAAGACCCCACTGTAAGCTAATTGTATAGACTCATGAGAAATCCCTTGAATGTGCAACTTGAGCAATCTCTTTGCTCCCTCACATAATTTCTTGCTCAACTAAGGACCATTGGGAAATTGGTCTGGATATTTCGGGGCAAGATTCAAATGACTGTCATTGTGTACGTGTCAACCTGTTGTCACGATATATTTATGCATTTACTGACAGAAATTAGCAGCCCAAGATGTGGCCTGTGCCCCGTGTTTAAAGCTCAAGGTTAAACGAAGAGTGGGAAAGAAACTGAAGTGAATTAAGTGGGGACATTGGCATTTTATTCAAAGCTAGCACCAGAATCATTAACTAGTTAATCCTCATCCATCCTTTCTCCACAAGCATCACTGATCATGATTGTTGCATCTCCAGGGTAGGCACCTCAGTGCTTGATGCTCTGCTCTCTTGGTCCATAACTTGCAGTGTCTTGGGGCCACTTGCAGTAGGGAATTCCATTGGGTCAGACCATTGTAGAGTTATAGAGAGAGGGAGAGAGTCAGTCATACAGCATGGAAACAGGCCCTTCACCCCCAACTTGCCCACGCTGACCAACATGCCCTATCTACACTAGTCCCATCTGCCTCTAAACCTGTCCTATCCATGTACTTAGCCAAATATTTCTTAAACATTGTGATAGTACCTGCCTCAACTACCTTGGTGGGCACATTCCATCCGCCCACCACCCTTGTGTAAAAATGTTGCCGCTTAGGTCCCTATTAAATCTTCCCCCCACCCTCACCTTACACATATGTCCTCTCGTTCTTGTTTCCCCTGACTCTGGGTAAGAGACTGTGCATTTACCCTATCTATTCCTCTCATGATCTTGTACACCTCTTTCAGAACACCCCTTATCCTCCTGCACTCCAAGGAATAAAGTCCCAGCCTGCACAAACTCTCCCTCTAGCTATAGCTCAGGCCCTTGAGTCTTGGCTACTCAATTAACCAACTTGGATGCGCCAACGAATCACTGGGCCTGCTGCTCAAAGCTGCCACTCCCGCTCCTGCTCCTGCTCCAACCTGCAGTTGCCTTGTCAAGTGAGCCCAGGCACACAGAGAGTGCCTTGTGTTCTCCTCCCCGTCTATTTGCCTGCCCTCATCCCCGCAGCAGCCTTTATAATACTGGACTGCAGCTGCCACGGAGAATGTTCTTAAGGAGTTGATTCACTTCCCAGCAGTTACAGCAATAATGCAGCAACTGCAAACGCCACAGGCAGCTGCAATCAGCAATCACGCATGTGAGATTTCACCACATGATTCGAGGTGAATAACCATCTTCAATATATTTTTTACTACGTTGCAAATTAATTTTACAAGCAGGATCCACAACTGAACAGTGGTATTGCAACTCAGTGGGTCAAGCTGCATCTCTGGAGAAAAGGAATAGGTGACGTTTCGGTTCGAGACCCTTCTTCTGACTGAGAGTCAGGGGAGAGGAGAATGAGAGATAGTTGTGGGAGTCAGTAAGTTTATAATAGATGTCAGTTGGTATTCTATCACCTGTGATGTAGACGGTGAGATCAAGAAAGGGAAGGGAGGTGTCGGAGATTGTCCAAGTGAATTTGTGTGCAGGATGGAAATTGGTGGTGGTTAATGAAGTCCATGAGTTCTGCAGCCCCGAAGCAGTCGTCAATGTAATGGAGGTAGAGTTCGGGGATGGGGACAGTGCACGTCTGGAACAGGGATTGTTCGACGTATTCTACAGAGAGGCAGGCCTCGCTGCGGCCCATGCAAGTGTCCATGGCCACACCTTTGATTTAGAGGAAGTGGGAGGAGTAGAAGGAGAAGTTGTTAAGAGCGAGGACCAGCTCTGCTAGGGGGAGGAGGATATGGACATTCCAAAACACTCTCCTTTGGAATGTTCCATCAACTGATATCATTTAATTTTTAAGAAGGAACTGCAGATGCTGGAAAATCGAAGGTAGGCAAAAATGCTGGAGAAACTCAGCGGGTGAGGCAGCATCTATGGAGCGAAGGAAATAGGCAACGTTTCGGGCTGAAACATTGCCTATTTCCTTCGCTCCATAGATGCTGCCTCACCCACTGAGTTTCTCCAGCATTTTTGTCTATCATTTAATTTCTATCAGTTTATAGTTCTTTTTGACCAACTATACATGAGACAAGAAAATCTGATGTGTGTTACTTACTTTTGAAGTGCAACACAACCAATATTGTACACCACACATAAGCAAATTATTTTGTTTCAAGCTTCGAACGATTCTGTACAAAGCAGTCCAGGACCCCTCTCGCAGCAAGTTCAGTTCACCATGTGAGCACGTTATAGCAGGTGCCCTGCATTTTGCACTGTGATTTAGTCAAACATCAATAGCCACAGACACCGATAATACACTCAGACCAATTAGAATTAGATCTATATACAGAATTATGATTTTCTTCGGTTTTTGTGAAAATATAATTTGTTTATAAAGAAGTGTTATCAGCATATATTTATGTTTTTAGACTTTTTTCTACTTTGGAGATAGAGCATGGAATCAGCCTACGCCGACCAGCGACCACCCCTTGCACTAACACTACCCTACACACTTGGGACAACTTACAGAAACCAATTAACCTACAAACCTGTGCGTCTTTGGAGTGTGGTAGGAAACCGGAGCACGTGTAGAAAACCACACGGTCAATAGACAATAGGTGCAGGAGTAGGCCATTCGGCCCTTTGAGCCAGCACCGCCATTCAATGTGATCATGGCTGATCATCCCCGATCAGTACCCCGTTCCTGCCTTCTCCCCATATCCCCTGACTCCACAATTTTTAAGAGCCCTATCTAGCTCTCTCTTGAAAGCATCCAGAGAACCTGCCTCCACCACCCTCTGAGGCAGAGAATTCCACAGATTCACAACTCTCTGTGAGAAAAAGTGTTTCCTCGTCGCCGTTCTAAATGGCTTACTCCTTATTCTTAAACTGTGGCCCCTGGTTCTGGAGTCCCCCAACATCAGGAACATGTTTCCTGCCTCCAGCGTGTCCAAGCCCTTAACAATCTTAGGGAGAATCATAAGGAGAACGCACAAACTCCATACAGACAGCACCCGTAGTCGGGATTGAACCAGGGCGCTGTAAGGCACCAACGCAACCGCTGCACCACTGTGCCGCCCTCTCATAGGGAGTGAACAAACTCATCTGTGACAAAAATAAATCATTCATGACTGTGGCTCCCTCAGGGTATTCTGGTTGGCCTGAACAAGTTGTGCCGAAGGGCCTCTGTATGACTCTGAATAGTACTATACGGTACAGCAATCCAAGTCTACAGCACCAGATTTGATCCTGACCTGAAATGTCATGTCTGATTTTAACAAGGCAGCAGTAATGATCCGCAATGTTATGCTGGCAAAGTGAAAATCACTCTGTCCCCTAACCACTCATTGATTTCCAAAGTCCCCCCCCCCCCCCCCGCTGCAAATCAGATTAACACCAGATTAGATGTGATTTTAAATCCTCTTTGGCCGAATAACCTTTTGACATTCACTGACTGGGTTCACGTGACAAATGAGGGCTGTTAGTTCTGGCAGGATCGTGGAATGGCGAAAGGCACTGTTTGCAACAGTGAACAAATTTGTAAAAAGAAAATTCAGCAAACAAAGCAGGCCTGAAATTTTGAGTAAAATATTACATAAATCAAGTGCACACAGTTCAACAGGCATGCTGCAGCAGAGTATTTAAGTCATGTTTTTCAGAAAAATAAATTGGCTGACAGTCAATAGAATCAAAGATTGATGGAGACATACAGCACAGAAACAGGCACTGTGGCCCAACTCATCCATGTCAACCAAGATGCCTATTTACGCTACTCCCATTTCCCTACATTTGGCCTATATCCCTCTATTTCTTTCCTATCCATGTACCTGTAAATACATTTTCTATAAACTGGGATTGTACTAACCTTTACCACTTCTCTGGTAGCTTGTTCCATATTCCCACCACCCTCGCAAAAAATCCCGACCCTCTGCCCTCCTCTCCATCACGGGTTCTGACCTCCCCACCATCGAAGAGGTTTACAGGGGTCGCTGCATCAAAAATGCAGCCAGCATCATCAGAGAGCCACACCACCCTGATCACACCCACATTTCACTCCTGCCATCGGTGAGAAGATATAGGAGCCTGAAAAATGTAACGTCCAGGTTCAGGAGCAGCTTCTTCCCGACAGCCATCAGGCTAATCAACATTATTTTTCTCGTTTATTAATATTGTTTACAGAATACTATGTTTACATATTCTGTTGTGCTACTGCAAGTAAGAATATCATTGTTTGGCCTGGGACATATGACAATAAGACACTCTTGCTTTGACTCCTAATCCACCTATATTGCCATTCTCAGGACGTTATGAACTTGCATCCCTAGGTCCTTCCATCTATAATCTCTGGTTTAAAGGTTCCTGCCTTTAACTCTATATCCTGCCAGGCCAAATCACTGGATGGATTTAAGAGAGCGTTAGATAGAGCTCTAGGGGCTGGTGGAATCAAGGGATATGGGGAGAAGGCAGGCACGGATTATTGATTGGGGACGATCAGCCATTAACAAAATGAATGGCGGTGCTGGCTTGAAGGACCGAATGGCCTCCCCCTGCACCTATTTTCTATGCATCTATGTTTCTATTACACAACCAAAAATGGATTACCTTAACACTCTCCTGGATTAAATTTAATCTGCCATCACTCCACCCAACGTCTCAGCTGACCCATGTGCATCTGTATCCTGAGGAAACTATCCTCATTACTGCAATTCCATCAGTCCTTGCGGTTTCATCTCACTGACTTAACAGACTGTAGACATTCTCAGCCAATGCAAAAATAACAAACTGCTTACGGAACTCAGTGGGTCAGCAGAGCCAGGTTCCAGCATCTATTACCTCTTTTGTCGACATTCTCATCTAAGTTATATACAGTAAATTCTTCTAATAACAGATTACTATATAGCGGATTTTGGTTACAGTGGAGCGAAGCTGCCGTTGCACTGCGCCCCCACTTCTGCCGGTTACCCAACGAGCTGGCACTGGTTGTGGGAATGGGGAGAGCGACCCCTTTGACCTCCCAGCCCATCCTTTTTCCCCAGAGTTTCTGCGTAATCCACTAAGTTGCTCCAGCACTTTGTGTCTGTCTCTATTCTCCATGTCCAGTACTATGTTTGGTCTGAAGAAGGGTCTCAACTCGAAACATCACCCATTCCTTCTCTCCAGAGATGCTGCCCGTCCCGCAGAGTTACTCCAACATTTTGTGTATATCTTCGGTTTAAACCAGCATCTGCAGTTCCTTCTAACATTATGTTTACATATCGGTTATGTTGCTGCAAGTCAAAATGTCATTGTTCAGTTTGGGGACAAATGACAATAAAACACTCTCGACCCGAATGCTGACACCAAGTATTCTTTCGGGACATCACACATATTCCCCGATGAAACCATTCACCGTTCCTTTGAAAAACACATAGTGAATCCCATATTTTGCAAAATTGAATCCAAAATATCATACAGTAATAATTAATGCTCTGCCTTATATATCTAGGACTTGCATGCATGTAGGGTCAACAAACCGGAGCACCCGGTTATCCCTGATTGAAAAAAAATTCCCTCGATATGGTAAGATTTGTATGTTGTACTCTACGTCTAAAAAGACAGCTCCAGTGAGATCAATACAACTGATAGAAGTCTGAGGTGTTGCATTTTGGAACGTCTTACATGGGCAGGACCTACACAGTGAATGGTAGGGCTCTGGGGAGTGTTGTATAGCAGAGGGATCTAGGAGTGCAGGTACACAGTTCCTTGAAAGTGTCATCACAGGTAGATTGGGTGGTCAAAAAGGCTTTTGGTATATTAGCCTTCTTCAGTCAGAGTATTGCGCATAGAAGTTGGGAGGTGATGTTGCAGTTCTATAAGGCATTGGTGAGGCTGAATTTAGAGTATCCTGTTCAGTTCTGGGCACCATGTTACAGGAAAGATATTGTCAAGTTGGAAAAGGTACAGAGAAGATTTACCAGGATGTTGCCAGGACTCGAGGGTCTGAGCTATAGGGAGAAGTTGAGCAGGATCCCTGGAGAGCAGGAGGATGAGGGGTGATCTTATGGAGGTGTATAAGATCATGAGAGGAATAGATCGGGTAGATGCACAGAGTCTCTTGTCCAGAGTAGGTGAATCGAGGACCAGAGGACAGGTTTAACGTGAAGGGGGAAAGATTTAATAGGAATCTGAGGCGTAAAATTTTCACACAAAGGGTGGTGAGTGTATGGAACGAGCTGCCAGAAGAGGTTGTGGAAGCAGGGACTATTGCAACATTTAAGAAAACTATTCGACAGGTACCTGGATAGGACAAGTTTGGAGGGATATGGGCCAAACACAGGCAGGTTGGACTAGTGTAGATGGGACATGTTGGTCGGTGTGGGTAAGTTGGGCCGAAGGGCCTGTTTCCACACTACATGACTTTATGACTATAAATTGTGACAGCTGTGCATCGTACATGTTCAGCACTTAGTTGGGAACTATCCCACCGATAGATTGGGAACTAGTCCACCAATCTCCTAAAAATGGAAATTTTGATTCCACACATTTCAACCATGACACCGTGATGGTAAAAGGAGGTTTGCTTTCATATGTTTTTCAAACTTGGGAAAAAAATGTGCCTTTGTTTATTAGTTTATGAAGTGCAGTGTGCAAATGATTTCATCCTCACATGGAACCATATGTTCTGGTTCCTAATGATTTCATGGATTTCATTCCTCCAAGTTCTCCTGCTCTCATTGAGGTTAAAACAATGTGTGTTCGTCAACCCTTTAATCAGCTGTTTGAGGATCAGAGTGCAGCTGTTGCTCTGATCTGGGACTTAAACATAAAATGAACAATGGCCAGCTTTCCAATCTTATGCTGGTCTCATTCTTCTCAGGGCAAGTGAAAATATGGGTCAAAATTGATTGATTGATAGATCGATCGATCGATATTCATTGTCACATGAGCTTGGCACAGTGACATTCTTTGTTTTGCATACAATACACAAAGCATACAAAGAATCGTCACGTATAGGGTGGTGACAAAGTTACAAATGTATTTAATATGGTCCAGATGGTCCCTGTTCCTTCACTTTCTCCCCCTTCCCCCACCCATGCCGTGGTTCCTGGTGGCCCCTGTACTCCGGATTCCTCTCGGCTGTGGAGAGGTCAAGGGTTGAGAGAGGGCACAGAGCAGATCCCTGCCCTCCCTCCAGGTTAGAAGAGATGGAGAGACAGCCATACAGCACAGAAACCGGCCTTTCAACCCAACCTCCCCACGCCCACAATGATGCCCCATCTACACTAGTCCCACCTGCCAGTGTTTGGCTAGTATCCCTCTGAACCTATCCTATTCAAATGTCTTTTAAATTACCTCTCCTTATTCCAGTCAATACCGATATACTTACCAAAATTTTTTTTATTTTTAATTGGATGCTGATATTACAAATTTTATATGGGACTATAAATCCCACAGAATCCAAAGAAAACATTTGTGTAAACCTAAGGAATTTGGTGGATTATCACTCCCCAATTTTTTACATTATTACTGTGCCACAAATGTCAAAAATATGATTCACCTGTTGGGACAATTCGGCCCAGCAGGTGGATTGGACAGTAATGGAGAGAGAGGACTGCTCCCCTTTTAACATAGGAGCGATCCTTCTCTCACCAACAAAAATAAAGAATACAATATATAGTAAAAATCCAATTATTCATAGTACAATTAGAATTTGGAAACAAATAAAATTAACGTTAAAATTAAGAAATCTATCACTTCTCTCACCTATAATGAATAACCCTTCGTTTAAACCTTCTATGATAGATAGAGCTTTTATAAATTGGGAAAGAGTAGGAATTAAAACGTTTGGAGATATGTATGATAATGGAAGTTTTTTAACATTTCACCAATTACAACTTAAATACAATTTGAATAATAATCAATATTTTAAATATTTCCAACTACTTCACTATTTGAAAAAGTATACACGAGAATATCAAAATATGTCTCCTGACCTATTAGATGAGATAATGAATATAAAAGCGGAATCAGCTAATTTAATATCATACCTATATAATTCCATTTTAAATATAGAAATTCCATCATCGGACGGGATTAGAAGAGAATGGGAACAGGAATTGGCTATAAAAATCTCGAAAGAGAGTTGGGATAAACATCTATTATATGTGCATAAATGTTCGATTAACGTAAGATATACTCTGATTCAATTTAAAATTTTACATAGATTATATTATTCAAAAGCTAAATTAAGTAAATTTTACCCAAATACCTCTGCAAACTGTGATAAATGCCTAGTCCAAGAATCAACTATAGCACATTCTTTTGTTTTTTGTATCAAAATTCAAAAATTTTGGAATGAGATTTTTGAAATTTTCACTACATTATTTAAAATAAAACTGAAACCGAATGCAGAACTGATTATTTTTGGAACAATAGAAGCAAGTTTGGAGTTGACTTCGTTTCAAAGGAGTTTTCTTAGTTATGGCTTAATAACAGCAAAAAAATTAATACTGAAATTTTGGAAAAATGCTCCTACGCCAACAATAAAAATGTGGACTTCTAATATGTCGGAATTGTTACATCTAGAAGATATGAGATTCATCCTAGCAGGTAAACAAGACCAATTCCAAAAGATTTGGTCTCCATATATCGACTTATTACAAACATAGGGTGCAACAGAATGTTGATAATAAATGGTTTTGGGACCTGGCGAGGGGTGAGTAAAGATAAGAAGTAGGTGCATCCCTTTCACATTGTCCTATCTTATTTTCTTTTTTCTCTTTTTTTCTTTTCTTCTTTAACTACTTCTTGTGGTTTAGGTTCACATGTGTGTTCCTGGACCACTTTTTCATTCACTCACTGACTGTCTTTGCTAGCTCTTTCTATCCTTTTTTTCTATTAAAGTTGAAAAACAGAAGTGGTACAAGAACTGTATAAATTTACGTTATTGCAGATTACTGTAATGTAAAATACTTCTAATAAATAAAAGAAAATTTAAAAATTAAAAAAAATTACCTCTCCGACCCCCCAAACTTTATCCACCCCACCCTGACTCCCCGAGCTCACTCATCGTGCATAGCTGTGTGTTGTAAATATCTCCAACTTAACACTGGCTACTGCCGGTGATTCTGAACAAAGCCATCAGTGGTAAGCTTTATAAATAGCAGCAAATCCGGGACTTTAAAAAAAAGGATATCATGGGTTGGAAATACTACATCTATCGGTTCATTCACTATTTTCACTATGAGATAAGTTTCAATGAGGTCCCCCATCTTCTGTCTAAACTCCAGCAAGTACAGGTCCAGTGCATTCAAACGCTCATCATACGATAACCCACTCATTCCTGGCATCATCCTCGTAAACCTACTCTGGACCCTCTCCAACACATATCCTTCCTCAGATATGGGACCCACAACTATTCACGATACTCCAAATACAGCCTGACCAGCGCTTTATAAAGCCTCAGCTTTACTTCTGAATGTCAAAGCTTTCAGATAGTCATCCTCAGGGCTTCCTCAGTAGGCATTCTCAACCCTATAGCACACTTCCTATACACTCACGACTGTGTGACTAAATTCTGCTTTTACTCCATTTATCAGTTTGCAGATGACACCACCATAGTGGGCTAGATTTCGAACAATGTCTAAACGAAATACAAGAAGGCGATAGAGAGCTTAGTAACATGGTGTCAAGACAACCACCTCTCCCTCAATGCCAGCAAAATGAAAGAGCTAGTCGTCGACTTCAGGAAGCAACGTGGAGTACACGCCCCAGTCTGCATTGATGGTGCAGAATGAAAATGTTTGAGAGTTTCAAGTTCCTTGGTGTAAACATCACCAACTATTTGTCCAGGTCTAACCACGTTGACGCTGTGGCAAAGAAAGCACAACAATGCCTCTACTTCCTCAAAAGACAAAGGAAATTTGACATGTCATGAATAACTCTTACCAACGTCTACATGTGCACTGTAAAATGCATCCTAACAGGGTGCATCACAATTTGGTTTGGCAACTGATTTACACAAGACTGCAGTAGATTATAGAGAACTGCGTAAAGCAGCCTCCCTCCCATTGACTCCATCTACATTTCACGCTGCCTCAAGCAAGTCGCCAACATAATTAAGGACCACTCACACAATAGATATTCTTGTGTCTCCTCTCCTATTGAGCAAAAGATACAAAAGCTGGAAAGCATCTACTACCAAATTCAGGAACAGCTTCTTCCCTGCTGCTATCAGACTATTGAATGGACCTCACAGAAAGACATGGAACAGTACAGCGCAGGAACGGGCCCTTCGGCCCTCTGGCGTTGAACATTTCCACTCCAGTAAAAAGGTTCTCACTGTCTACCCTCTCTCTATGCCTGAGGTAAGGATGTATTCCCAATCTCCCAATCTACCTTGTTGCTGCCCTTGCACCGTGGCTATCTGCACTTTCTCAGCAGCTGTAACACTAGATTCTGGACTCCATTTCTTTCCTGTTTTTGCAGGACAGGTTGTACTCATATATGATCTGATTGTGCTCATGTATGGTTAAGAAGGAACTGCAGATGCTGGAAAATCGAAGGTAGACATAAATGCTGGAGAAACTCAGCCGGTGAGGCAGCATCTATGGAGTGAAGGAAATAGGCAACCCAAACGTTGCCTATTTCCTTCGCTCCATAGATGCTGCCTCACCCGCTGAGTTTCTCCAGTATTTTTGTCTACCTGCTCATGTATGGTATGATTTGGCTGGACAGCATGGGGAACAAAGTTTGTCACTGTACCCCGGTGGATGTGACAATATTAAACCAATACCAATACCAAGCTACTGGAGGTCCTGCCACGCACATACCTTGTCATTGGAGACAATGATACATTGGACCTCCATTTCTGGACAAGGTGTTGATGGTGCAGGAACGGGGTACTGATTGGGGATGATCAGCCATGATCACATTGAATGGTGGTGCTGGCTCGAAGGGCCGAATGGCCTGCTCCTGCACCTATTGTCTATTGTCTATTGTGATGGAAACTTCAGATGCTTGAGCTGAACACAGCCAGTTACACTTATCCTGCTGTCAATGTTAGACACAAAATGCTGGAGAAACTCAGTGGGATAGGCAGCATCTCTGGATAGAAGGAATGGGTGACGTTTTGGGTCGAGACCCTTCTTTAGATACACTGAAGAAGTCTGAATTACTGCAGCATTATGTGTCTATCTTCGGTGTAAACCAACACCTGCAATTCCTTCCTACACATTTCATATGCATACAATCTTCTCTGAACAATGCAAATATAAATTAACAGTTGCAATACTGTTCATGCATTTACAAAATTAGAAACAGAATATGTTGGCACTATATATAGATTTAAATACAGATTATTTTATTTAATGAAAATGGTTTTAGTCAATTAGGGCAGCACGGTGGTGCAGCGGTACAGTTGCTGCCTTACAGTGCCGGAGACCCAGTTCAATCCTGACTATGGGTGCTGTATGTATGGAGTTTGTACATTTTCTCTGTAATAACGTGGGTTTCCTCCGGGTGCTCCAGTTTCCTCCCACACTTAAAAGATCTACAGGTTTGCAAGGTAATTGGCTCTGGTAAAAACTGTAAATTGTCCCTTGTGAAGGATAGTGCTATTGTACGGGGTGATCGCTGGTCCGCACAAACTTTGTGGGCCAAAGGGCCTGTTTCTGCACTGTATCTCTAAAGTTTAAAGTAAAGTCTAAAAAGACACAAAGTGCTGGAGCAACCCAATGGGTCAGGTTGTGTTCCCCAGAGAACATGGACAAGTGATATTTCAGATTGGGACCCTTCTTCAGACTGATTGTAGGGGAGCAGGGGGCGCAAAGAAAGCTAAAAAACAGGAGAGCCAGGACAAAGCATGTCAGGTAATAGGTGAACATGGGCAAGGGGGGATTGTTTGATGGGCAGATAGTTCAGTTGAGTTTATTGTCAGTGTTCCGAGGTACAGTGAAAAGCTTTTTGCTGCATGCTAACCAGTCAGCGGCAAGACTATACATGAATACAATCAAGTCATCCACAGTGTACAGATACAAGATAAAGGAAATAACATCCCTTTAGTTGGACGAAGGCCAGAGATGAAAAAAAAAGTGTGAGACAAAAGGATTGAAGATTCGCAAATTGTGAAGCCAGAGGACAGAATGTAAGAATGTAGGTGGAATGTGAAGGCGGGGTGGGGGTGGTGGGATTAGGGGAATTAGTTGCGAGTCCTGGTGGGACACAGGGCAGTGTTGGTGAATCATAGTCAGAGAGTTGTACAGCACAGAAACAAGCTCCTTGGCCCAACTTGTCTGTGCATTGTCTTTGCTCTGATCAGCCTATTGCTTCAGACTTAGATGTGCAGGATAACGAGCTATTTATAGAACCTGAATTTCTGCGGCTTTGTTCAGTGTTCATTCTAAGGAGACGCCAGCATCAACACTGTGATAGGATGCTCCTGCTTCATGCAATGAGCACACTTTTTAAATATTCTGCTCGGCTCGTTTGCAGGTTTTATTAGCGAGAGAGAATAACAGAATTCTCCTCCATGGAATTGATTTGTGCGTTACCGTGAGACCAATCACATTCATCAAGGCTAAAAAAATCAAACAAATGACATTAAATTGAATCGACACAGTGGATAGAAATTGACTGTGATGGCAAATCCACTGAGTTTTTCCATTTGAATTGTGCCAGGCATTAAAGTTAATGCATGGCCACCAAGAGGTCAATGCATTCTCAATGACAATCAAAGGTCAAATTTAGACCTTATCACAATGATTTTACTTTGGCCTACAAATGTCAGCAAATGCAAACCATCATATATCCTTGATATCATTTTCTATAATCACATTTTAATATTGGAGAAAGATCCACTACAAATTAAATTTGAATTTTAGACAGACAATTAAGTAAAGTAAAAAAGAGTAAAGTAAAATATCATAATGAGAATAAAGAGCAAATGTGAAATAGATGTTTTGCTATTTTCACCGTTCGTATCACTTTGCTATCACCTCTTCCACAGCCAACAATGGGCCATTGTTTTCATGCCTCTAGTTTCCCTCTCCCCTGACTCTGAGTCTGAAGAAGGGTCTCGACCCAAAATGTCATCTACTCCTTTTCTTCAGAGATGCTGCCTGACCTGCTGAGTTACTCCAGCATTTTGTGTTTATCTTTGGTGAAATAGGTGTTGGTTGAGCCATGATTGTTTAATCTGACATTGACATCTGATTGAATACCAGATAGACAGATAATAAATCTGGTGCACTTTAATCAGATTGAATGTGCGATTTAGCTATTTTTTCACTTTACAAAGACTAAGGGTGCAATTAATAAGCATGTTTCTCTACGTACATCACTGCCATTTACACACATAATCTTTGCTGGAGAGGTGACAGAAAGTTCATGATTAGCAGAAGTGCAAATCTGATTAATCGTTCACCAAATTCGGAACTATTTCTCGCCTTCTCTCTCAGAACCCCCCTCCTGGTGCAATCACGGTAAATATTGAAGACAGTACTTTAACCGTGGTTTCACCGAGCCATAGGGAATGAGTAATGGTCAGATCATAAGGGATAGGAGTAGAATTGGGCCATTTGGGCCATCAAGTCTACTCCGCCATTCAATCATGGTTGATCTATTTTTCCATCCTAACCCCATTCTCCTGCCCTCTCCCCATTACCTGACACCTGTAATAATCAAGAATCTATCTTTCTCTGCCTTAAAAATATCCACTGATTTGGACTCCACAGCCTTCTGTGGCAAAGAATTCCGCTGATTCACCACCCTCTGACTAAATACATTTCCCCTCATCTCCTTCCAAAAACAACGTCCTTTAATTCTGAGGCTATGACTTCTAGTCCTAGACTCCCATTGGTGGAAACATCCTCTCCACATCCACTCTATCCAAGCCTTTCACTATTCACAGTATTTCACAATGGAGATGCACTCTCCATTGTCTCCAAACAGTCAAGCTGGAAACTAAAAATTAAATATTGAGGTGACCAAAATCACAGCCTTAAATCCTGTTATCAGATCTTCTCCTTTGCCATCAACACTACCCATCTTCCTTGGCAGTAGTCTGGGCAGCATGGTGGAGCTGCTGCCTTACAGCACTTGCAGCGCGGAGACCCAGGTTTGATTCTGACTGTGGGTGCTATCTGTACGGAGTTTGTACGTTCTCCCCGTGACCTGTGTGGGTTTTCTCCGAGATCTTCGGTTTCCTCCCACACTCCAAAGACGTACAGGTTTGTAGGTTAATTGGCTTGGTATAAATGTAAATTGTCCCTAGTGTGTGTAGGATAGTGTTAGTGTGCGGGGATCGTTGGTTGGCATGGACTCGGTAGGCCGAAGGGCCTGTTTCCGTGCTGTATCTCTAAACTAAACTAAACTCGAACCAAACCATTGAAAACAACCTTAGTGCCTTGTGTGACATGGAGTTGATTTTCAAGCCTCACTTGCCATCTCCTTCGACTCTACTGTATCCTTGTTTCACTCACCTGCTTCTACAATCCTCAACATTCCTCTGCATGTGATCATTCCAGTGTACCCTGAACTGATCTCACTCCAAAGACGTACAGGTTTGTAGGTTAATTGGCTTGGTAAATGTAAAAATTGTTCCTAGTGGATGTAGGATAGTATTAATATGCGGGTATCGCTGGTCGGCGTGGACCCGGTGGGTCGAAGGGCCTGTTTCCGTGCTGTATCTCTAAAGTAAACTAAACTAATCTTTACAAACTTGACATCATCCAGAAGTCTGTTGCATGTGTTTGAATAGTGACACGGTGGAGCAGGGGTAGAGTTGCTGCCTAACAACGCCAGAGACCCTGGTTCGATCCTGACAAAGGGTACCGTCGATATGGAGTTTGTACTTTCTCCCTGTGACTGCATGGGTTTTCTCCGGGAGTTCCGGTTTCCAACCACACTCCAAACATGTGCAGGTTTGTAGGTTAATTGGCTCTGGTAAAAATTGTAAATTGTTCCTGGTGCGTAGGATGGTGTTTGTGTACGGGGATCGCTGGTTGATGCAGACTCAGTGGGCCGTAGGGGCCTATTTCCGTGCTGTAACTCTAAATTAAATAAAACTAAATTCACCCATCATCCAGTGCTTCAAGATTGAAAACACATAACTACTGAGCCTTCATTATAAAGTCTCTGCAATCTAATCCAGATTTATAACTGTATATATCCAATATTTTGAGACTCTTGCGCATCTAAAACTTAACTGTTCCATCACTGCTGCTGTGTCTTCACGCTTTGTTTTATCTCTCTCCCTCTTTCCTCCTTTAAGACACTACTTAGAAGCTAGTCGTCAACCAAGAGCTTGGTCGTCTGCTTTAGTATCTCCTTTAGCGGCGAGGCATCAATTTTATTCGAAGCACCTCAATGAAGATGCAAAATAATGGAAGTTGTTGATGCAGCGATTTCACAATAGGAATCTTAATCCTTTATTTTTTTCTGCTACAACTTTTCAAACATCATTTTTTAACATCATTTCCTATTTGGCTGATGCTGCGAAGTCATTAAAGTATGAGTGACAGTGCTTTGGTGTAAAATAACATGGCTAACTAAAACTAAGATGTATGTGGATATGTTCCTTAGCTCTATGTGGAAGAGCAAAAGCAATTATTTAGAAGATTAATTTGGTATCTTTCCGTTGTAGGGGGCAGGGGGAGTGGGTTGTGAAATCTGCCCTCGATATTAATTTTCTGGCAGAAATAAATCAAACCATATGAATATATAAATATTAACTACATTTTCATGAGCTTCTTTGTATTCACTTGTTACATACAGTAGAGGAATGAACAGAATAAATATCCCTGCAGGGAACTGTTCTTGAAGTCCACATGGTGCTGCAGCCTCATCTTTGACCTTCACTATCTTCAAGTGAAACTTCCTAAAGGGAATATTAATTTGTGATTTCATGTTTACATTTGAAAACCTAAGCAAACTATGTTTGGTATTACGATCAATTGTGGGATAATATTTTATTTCAGCCCTGGTGGTTCAAGGTTGATTTAACAATTCCAAATATTATCTTAAGTTGCTAATTCAGTACTACATTACTGTGTCATGTGCAGGTCATATGGTGATAATCAATACCTATGGTTAATACAAGACATTGATCCGATACAATGTGATCAGTAACTGTGAAAATCAAGTTACAGTCATAGTCACAGCATGGAAACAGGCCCTTTGGCCCAACTTTCCCACACCGGCCAACATGCCCCATCTACACTAGTCCCACCTGCCCGCGCTTGGCCCATATGCCTCTAAACCTATCCGATCATGTATGATGTATGCATCATCTAAATTCATATTTATAATGCAGACATGACAGAATTAATCATTATTCTGCACTTCTAAAATTATCTTACAATATGTGAACAATCATTTTGTAAAGTGGATACATTTCAGGTTTGTCATTGCGCATTCATGGACTCATCATGATCTTTGATAATCGTGCACCAAAGGGTAGTGAGGTCATGACTTGGCACAACACATAGAGAATAGTGAAGTGCATCACATTTCCACTGCAAATCCATTGCATTTATTGTTTCCAAGAAAGCTATCAGCAGTAACGACATTACATAAAAAACGGACACAAAAGGAACTGCAAATGTAGAAACAAAGAACTGCACTTGCTGGCGTACCAAAATGCTAGAGTAGCTCAACAGGTCAGGCAGCTTCTCGGGGTGGGGGAGGTGAAGAACTGGAGACAAGAAAAGACCAGGCCAAAAAGAGCCAGCCACACATTACCTCAGGCTGGGTGTTGCCTGGTAGGTCCATTGTTGGTAGACACAAAAAGCTGGTGTAACTCAGTGGGACAGGCAGCATCTCTGGAGAGAAGTCTCGACCCGAAACGTAACCCATTCCTTCTCTCCAGAGATGCTGCCTGTCCTGCTGAGTTACTCCAGCTTTTTGTGTCTATCTTCAGTTTAAACCAGCATCTGCAGTTCCTTCCTACATAATAATAATAATAATAATAGATTTTATTTATGGGCGCCTATACAAAAGTCTCAAGGACACCTTACAAAAATTTAACAAAGAAACATATAATCAGAGTAAAATAAGTTATAAAGACATCACCAATACACAAATTAAAGACAGAAACTCGATCCAAAAAAGACAACAAAAAAATTCAGAAACACAATGTGAAGAGGTCTATTGTTGGCTCAGGGAAGTGTGATCTCAAGAGAAACAACGTGGAAAGCTATATATGATGGGATGGAACAATACAAGATGTGTGAAAGGAGGAAACATGGCACTGATGCACACCATCGCATTTGCTTTTATTTGGCTAGAACATACCTATCCCCAGGCACGGAAATCGCTGGCAAAACATGCGGGGGACACAATTTCTAGGCGGCCGCGCGCGCATGCGCACACACACGCGAGGCTTCGGCTGTGGGCTTAAATCGGCCCGTTCACGGGGTCTTTCATCGGCCGGCGGGGGCTTCAACATCGGGAGCCTTGATCGCCTCGATGCAGCAGTTTGATTTTAAGCCGCGATGGGCGCTGAAAGGCCCTGCGAACAAGCCGATTCAGCCCTCAGAAAGCGGCTGATAAAGTCCGGATGACAAAACATGGGGGGGATCGTCCCCCACCTCTCAAAGCAAGGCGGGAGGAACAAGTCTTCCCCCCTGAACAAGTAAGCATGTCTGGAAATTAGACAATAAATGCTGGAGGAACACAGCTTGTCAGGCAGCATCACTGGAGAAAAGGAATAGGTGATGTTTTGGGTCGGAACCCTTCTTGGTCCTCACCATTAACAACTTCTCCTTCGACTCCCCCCACCTCCTCCGGGTCAAAGGTGTAGCCATGGGTACTTGCATTGGTCCCAGCAATGCCTGCAAACCACAGCTCCATGTGTGGAAATTAGATCTTTGGACCCCATGTGTTTTACACTTCAAACTATACATTAACATCATTCCGTTTAATGTGCCATTCCTAACTGTCACTGTATGTCATGTTGTCACTTGCGGGCGGAGCACCAAGGCAAATTCCTTGTATGTGAATACTTGGCCAATAAACTTATTCATTCATTCATTCATTTTGCCCATGTTTAAAGTGTTTGCTTCTGACTGATGTTGAAGTTTTGTCCTTTCATGAAATTGAACCAGACAAATGCTGGAGTAAGGCAGCATCTCTGGAGAGAAGGAATGGGTGATGTTTTGGGCGAGACCCTTCTTCAGAGGTCTGAATGCTGCCTGTCCCGCTGAGTCACTCCAGCATTTTGTGTCTACCTTAGTTCTTGATAGTATATCCTAGCATTGACATCAAGTACTCATTCTGTTTCACACCAGTGGAAACATCTTCAACAATAGCAGGGTGAGTTTCTGACTTTGGATCTAAAGCAAATGGGCTTTGACCTGCATGTTTCTTACTTAATGCATCCAGCAAGTCATGGACAGGTCAGGAACAGTATGTGATTTGAAGGTTCCTGGCTGGGGCACTGAGTTAGCATTGACTGACTCCCTACATTGATATTCATCTCCTCCCCATTTGTACACAAGCAACACTGATAAAGACTGCAGCATCTCTGCACTGTGGAGCTCAGACAAGATGCTGAAAACAATTGGTCTTGTATTTCACACAGTTAGTGAAAGTGGCCCTTTTACAGCGTGGTGCATTATCTTGCTGCTTTACAGTAAGAAAGGGGTGGGGGCATGAGAGCCATTAGGGATCCAGTGATAGACACAAAATGACTACTTTAGACTTTAGAAATACAGCACGGAAACAGGCCCTTCGGCCCACCGAGTCCGCGCCGACCAGCGATCACACTATCACTTTCCTACACTAGGGACAAATTATAATTTTTTTTACTGAAGCCAATTAACCTACAAACTTGTACATCTTTGGAGAGTGGGAGGAAACCGAAGCACCATGAGAAAACCCACGCAGGTCACAGGAAGAATGTATGAACTCCGTAAAGACAGGATTGAACACGGGTCTCTGGCGCTGTAAGGAAGCAGCTCTACCGCTGCGCCACTGTGCCTCCCTAAATGCTGAAGTAACTCAGCGTATCAGGCAGCATCTCTGAAGGGAATGAATAGGTGACATTTTAGGTCGGGACCCTTCTTTCAAACTGATTGTGGGAATGGAGGGTGGTGAGTGAACTGAAAACAAGAAAAGACTAGGACAAATCAAGGCTGGCAAGGCCTACCTCAGGCAGGTAGGTTCCCCGATAGGCTGATTGTTGGCTAGGAACAGCGTGATCCCAAGAGGGATACATCATTGTGAACCATGGAAAAGGTTAACTGAATTTTAGTGGAGGAAGGGGGAGCAAGGGTGTGGTTGGGGGGGGGGGGAGCGAGGGGAGTGTTCGTGGAAGTTACCTAATATTAGAGAATTCGATGTCTGTTACTATTGGGTTATAAGCTACCCATGCTAAATACGAGGTGCTGTTCCTCCAATTTGCGTGTGGCCTCACTCTGGCAATGGAGGAGGCCCAGGACAGAGAGGTCAGTGTGGGAAGGGGATGGGGAGTTAATGTGGACGGCAATTGCGAGATCCAGTAGGCCTTGCTGGACCGAGCGTAAGTGTTCAGTAAAATGATCGCCTGGTCTATGCTTGGTTTCGCCGATGTACAGGAGCCCACACCAGGAACATCAGATGGAGCAATAGAGGTTAGAGGAGGTGCTTGTGAACTTCTGTCTCACCTGGTAGGACTGTCGGGGTCCCTGGATGGAGTCAAGGGAGGAGGTATAAGGACAGGTGTTGCATCTCCTGAAGATGGGGAAAGTACCCGGGGAGGGGGTGATTTGGGTGGGAAGGGATGAGTGAACCAAGGAGTTGCAGAAGGAATCAGCGTGACCTCTCCATAACCAATGAACCTTCTCGTTTTCCACTCCCCGGGACTTCCTCAACCCCAATGTGCCCGAGAGTACTCTCTAGCAGCGCTAACCTGCCCCCATCAACTGGGAAATAATGTAGCTTGTGAGTTCTTTTGTGAGATCTTTAGAGAGATCCCTTCTGTAGATGAGCAGGCCATGATTCAATGCTTTCAAACAGGAGAAAATACAAGTTCACTATGTTCTCTTGATGATGTGGAAACACTGCAAATTTTGGTTTCCCAAGGAAAGACACAAAATTCTGGAGTAACTCAGCGGGTCAGTCAGCATCCCTGCAGAACAGGGATGGATCATCTGAACAGTAGCGTCAGTCTGAAAAGTGACCCAACCCAAAACGTCACCTATCCATGTTCTCCAGGAATGCTGCCTGACTCATTAGGTTACTCCAGCACTTTGTGTCTTTCTTTTCCTGATCCTTCATTTGGCAAAACATAACCCCGAATTAACATGCTAAAAACGGGTGAAATTCAGTTCCTGGGCTGCACACGTTTCTTTGCAAAGAAGCAGACTTCCTTGGAGAAAAATGAGAGCGCAATAAGTAAGCAAAGCTGGTCACATACAGTTTGTTTGGGAATAAACAGGGATTAGAGTGAAATACTTTCAGCATGGAGCCACGTCATTTTAAAGGTCACAGTGAACGGGAAATTAGAAATGCAAGGGGAAATTCACCAGAAAATTATTTGTCCTTTTGTCTAACTGTGGTCTGACACATCTGCTCAAAAGCTCTCAGCACCAGAGACCCGGATTCGATCCTGACCACGGCTGCTGTCTGTACGGAGTTGGTACATTCTCCCTGCAACCACGTGGGTTTTCTCCGGGTGCTCCGGTTTCCTTCTAAACTCCAAAGATGTGCAGGTTTGCTGGTTAGTTGGCTTTGGCTAGAATTATAACTTGTCCGTTGTGTGTATGGTAGTGTTAGTGTACAGGGTAATCCATGGTCGGCGTGGACTCCGTGAGCCAAAGGGCCTGTTTCCGCATTGTATCTCTAAACCAAACTAAACTAAACTAGAAGGCCTTTGTGTAAAATACGCGTTCATGAAGCAGCACTTAGCTTTGTTGATACTCACCAGCTGGTTTCAGAGAGCCTGCTCCTGAACATGTCATTGGGGAAGTCACCCCCACAGGCGCCGCACTCTTCTTTAGTGAACTCGTTTGCACGGAAGGCTGCAGTTTCTTGAGTTCTCCTTTCGTGGTCTCGTCAGCTGACTCGCTCCGAATCCGTCTCCACTTTGTGTTTTGATCCATCTTGAGGTTGCTGGCATCGTAGCCGCTCTCCGACTTCTTCTGCCCTTTGCCTTCAGAGCTGCCGCACCAAGTCAGGCCGCTCTCCACCATAGACCGCTTCTCCGCGTCAGTCCGCAGCTGCAATGAAATTACACAGAGCAGGTGAACAACTGTTCTCCGGTAAAAATCCAAACACTGGCAATTATAGAGGAATATGATGAAACAGAACCGAAAGAATTAACAGTGTAGGGAGGAACTGCAGATGCTGGTTCACACCAAAGATAGACGCAAAATGCTGGAGTAACCCAGCCATTCAGGCAGCATTTCTGGAGAAAAGGAATAGGTGACATTTCGCGTCGAGACCCTTCTTCAGACTGCTTAAATCTGAAGGAGGGTCTCGACCCGAAATATCACCTATTCCTTTTCTTCAGAGATGTTGCCTGATCCGCTGAGTTATTCCAGTATTTTGCGTCGATCTAAAGAATCAACAACTCCCTCCCATCCCTTTCCACCTATATCCCTCTCTCTTGCTTTACGTTTCACTTCTCTTCTCTCCTTTTGCTCCCCTTTGGTCACACTTTTGTGTTCTTTTCATCTCTACCCTTTGTCCACCCATCGATCACCTGTACTCAACTATCACTTGCCAGGCTTTGTTCCACCACCAACACCACCCCCCCCCCCCACACACACCTCTTTTCCAGCTCCCCCCCCTCCCATGACAATCAGTCTGAAGAATGCTGCCTGACCTGCTGATTTAACCCAGCATTTTGTGTTTTATTAAAGAACTAACGAGTTCAAATGCTAACAGAACTACAGTATCTGATTTAATGTGCTAAATACTCCAGCGACATGATTCGAGGTTTATAACTGATCCAACTGGTGATACTGAGCCAGGACATAGGGTGCAGAAAATAAACCTTTATTTTAACCAAATTTGGATTTTCAACTCTTTCCTTCACATGCGACAGCCCAGACGATTGCCAGAGTGAGGCTACATGCAAACTAGAGGAACTGCACTTCATATTCCTTACACTGCAACGGTATAAACATTGAATTCTGCGATTGTAAGTAACAAACTTCCTTCCCCCTCTCTCTTTCCTTTGCTACCCCCCATATTCCCCACCCACACCCCAGAGCACCCTGTTTTTCCCACTAACCTGCATCTTCCCTTTCTACCTCCTTCCCTGTCCCCTTCTTCCTGTATCCCTCCCTCTGGCTTTACATTTCACTCCACTCTTCTCCTTATCTGATGCCCTATGGTCTTCTTCAATCTCAAACTGAATCATTGTCGCTTACTTCCACCCATGTGGCAATCAATCTCCTCTCACCTGTATCCACCTATCACTCGCCAGGCATTTTCCTGTCCCTCCACTTTTTCACCTTTCTCCCCCTCTATCACAATCAGCCTGAAGAGGAGTTCAGACCCGAAATGTCACCTTCACTTTGGGTACAGCGTGGGAACAAACCCTTCGGCCCACTGAGTCTGCGCCGACCAGCGATTACCGTACACAATTACTATCTTACACTAGCGCCAATTTACAATTTTACCAAAGCTAATTAACCTACAAACCTGTATGTTTTTTGGAGTGTGGGAAGAAACCGGAGACCCGGAGAAAACCCACGTGGTCACAGGGAGAACGTACAAACTCCGCACGGACAGCACCCACAGTCAGGATCAAACCTGAGTCTCTAGTGCTGTAAGGCAGCAATTCTACCGCTGCGCCACAGTGCCGCTCCTACCCATGTCCTCCAGTGATATGGTAGACAGAAGGAGACATTCTGAAGGAGGGTCCTGACCTGAAACGTCACCTATCCATTTTCTCCAGAGATACTGCTTGACCAGCTGAGTTACTCCAGGATTTTATGTTTTACTAAAGAATTAACAAGTTCATTTGCAAGCAGAAATACTCTATCTGATTTAATGTTGCTAAATAATTTGGCTCCCTGATTCAAGGTCCAACAGGTAGTATTCGGCCAGGTCATAGGGTGTGGAAAATAAACGGTTATCTTCCTAAATTAATTTTCAGCTCCTTCCTTCCCTTCCATCACTCACAGCAGCCCAGTGAATTACCTGCAGTGTATTTACAATCTTCTCACTGAGACCACTATCTACTATTTCAGGATTACATCGCCAAAAGAGAAATGTACGTAAAACCAATGTCAAATGTATAACCAAGTTTGTCTCCGTGTAACGTGCTATATTTGAATTAATCATTATTCCCTATTTCTCTCCCTATCCAAAACTGGAATCTTTCAAAATGATATTGCTTGGTGCTTCTCCATGACCAAGTTATCGGAGGGAGTTTTATAACTGCATGGATAGTTGCTTTTAATAGTCTGAGAACAACTAACAACATTGATAGAAGATTAGAAATTATAGCTTCGTATTTTCTGCTGAAATGTTGTCATTCTTACATGTCCGCCCAATAATGTAAATTACATTGGCATAAAGTGCAGTGTTAAAAAATCACGCCATGAATATCATAGCATGATGGTGCAGCAGGTAGAGCTGCTGCCTCCCAGCGCCAGAGACTCGGGTTCGATCCTGAACGTGAGTACTGTCTTTGTGGAGTTTGCACGTTCTTCCCGTGGGTTTCCTCTGGGTGCTCTGGTTTCCTCCCACATCCTGAAGACGTGCTGGTTTGGAGGTTATTTAGCCTCTGTGCATTGCTCCCAGGGAGTGGATGCACAAATGGGGTAACATAGAACAAGTGTGAACGATTGACCGATGGTCGGCGTGACTCAGTGGGCCAAACAATAAATAAAACAGTTTTAAATTAATAAAGTTGATCTCTATTTAAAAAGAGACAATAATCTTTTACTTGCAATGATTAACCATTTTGATAGATAAGTGTGAGACTGGCTGTGATCATCTTTCCGTGGGAGAAATAGCTGACAATTACAATTAGATTTACGAGGATGTTGCCGGGAGTCGAGGGTCTGAGTTATAGGGAGAGGTTAAGTAGGCTGGGACTCCATTCCTTCGCACGCAAGGCGATGAGGGTTGACTTTATAGAGGTGTATGAAATCATGAGAGGAATAGATCAGGTAGACGCACAGGGTCTCTTGCCCAGAGTAGGGGTATCGAGAACCAGAGGACATAAGTTTAAGGTAAAGGGGGAAAGATTTAACAGGAAAGATTTAACAAAAGGTGATGGGTGTATGGAATGAGCTGCCAGGGGAAGTAGTGAGGCAGGGACTATTGCAACCTTTGTAGAAACAGTTAGACAGGTACATGGATAGGACAGGTTTGGTGGGATATGGGCCAAATGCAGGCAGGTGGGACTAGTCTAGATGGGACCTGTTGGTTGATGTGGGCAAGTTGGGCCTGAAGGGCCTGTTTCCAAGCTGTATGACTCTATGACTCTAATTAACATTTGCAATGGTTTGACTCGGGTCTGTTAAATTTTTCCATAAGTATGAAATGACCTGTTACATTTGACGGTGTCAGATTAGGAAACGGGGAAGTGCAACGAGACCTGGATGTCCTTATACATCAGTCACTGAAAGTAAGCATGCAGGTACAGCAGGCAGTGAGGAAAGCTAATGGCATATTGACCTTCATAACGAGAGGATTTGAGTATGGGAGCAAAGAGATCATTCTGCAGTTGTACAGGGCCTTGATGAGACCACACCTGGAGTATTGTGTGCAGTTTTGGTCTCCTAATTTGAGGAAGGATATTCTTGTTATTGAGGTAGTGCAGCATGGGTTCACCAGGTTAATTCCCGGGATGGCGGGACTGTCATATGATGAAAGAATGGGATGAATGGGCTTGTATTCACTGGAAATTAGGATGAGAGGGGATCTGATAGAAACATATAAAATTATTAAGGGATTGTTCACGCTAGATGCAGGAAACATGCTCCTGACGTTGGGGGAGTCCAGAACCAGGGGCCACAGTTTAAGAATAAGGGGTAGACCATTTAGAACTGAGATGAGGAAAAACTTTTTCACACAGAGAGTTGTGAATTTGTGGAATTCTCTGCCTCGGAAGGCAGTGGAGGCCGATTCACTGGATGCGTTCAAAAGAGAGTTAGATAGAGCTCTTAGGGCTAGCGGAATCAATGGATATGGGGTGAAGGCAGGAACGGGGTCCAGATTATGAATGTCAGCCATGATCACATTGAATGGCAGTGCTGGCTCGAAGAGCCGAATGGCCTAATCCTGCACTTATTTTCTATGTATCTATGTATGATATTATGCCAGAAGAATTTACTGGTGATTATGAAAACTCAGTAAGTTACATTAAGGAATACTAGAAAAGTTTCCAAGACTCACAAATACTACTTAACTTTATTATGCTTCATTAAACACAGATTAACAGTATTGTAGACTCAGCAGCATGCTTCATAATATTTAAAGACATTATTAGTTTTGGCAGATGTCAATTTTTCAAGCCAAAATTTAGTGGAATATTTGAAACACAGCTTCAAAGAACAAATCAACCAGCACTGTGTTATTTCTTAGTTTAGTTTAGAGATACAGTGTAGAAAGAGGCCCTTCGGCCCACTGAGTTCGTGCCAATCAACGATCACCCTTACACTAGTTCTATACTACAGATTAGGGACAATTTACAGAAGCCAATTAACCGACAATCCTGCATGTCTTTAGAATGTAAAAGGAAACCGGAGCACTCGGAGAAAACCCACAGGCAGAACATCGAACCACTGTTCAGACAGCACCTGTAATCAGGATCAAACTCAGGTCTCTGGTGCTGTAAGGCAGCAACTCTATTGCTGTGCCACATTTCAGAATAGAACAAATATTATATTCATCATTGTAAATAAAAGCTTATGAAGAAAATGTTTTGTGTAAAAACATGTTTCCAAAAATGTTGGGGATGCAGTAAATAAGAACTAGGCTTTCCCTGGTATACTCATTGATTTATGCAATGAATCTGTATAGTTTTAAAAAACATGATGTGCACACAAGCTATATGGCTGTGCACAATTTGCCCTGGTTTCCTCTTCCCTTTACCATTAGTTAAGTTTTGTTTAGTTTAGAGGTACAGCGCTGAAACAGGCCCTTTGGCCCACTGTGTCCGTGCTATCCAGCGATCCTCGTACACTAGCACTATCCAACACACTCGGGACAATTTACAATTTGTTTTACCAAAGTCAATTAACCTACAAACTTGTACGTCTTTGTAGTGCGGGGGAAATCGGAACACCCGCTGAAAACCCATGCGATTACGGGGAGAACGTACAAATTCCATACAGATAGAATCTGTAGACAGGATCAAACAAGGGTCTCTGGTGCAGTAAAGTAGCAACTCTACCGCAGCACCACCGTGCTGCCCATTGTCTCAATGAATCTCCAAACCCAGATCAGACCGCCCCGCCTCTCAAACATGACCTGGAGTGCAATTCTCTCTTGACATAATGATGAAATTTGGAAGGTGGAACAGAACACAGAAGTCACATTATGAACGGAAAGCTTTCTACGGACAGATCGTAAATAAGATGTGCCTTGTTTGCACACATGTTCACAAATGAGCCGAGAGGAGGTTGCGTGAAATCGTGCAGTCAGCTGGGGCTTCAGAGAGGTCTCGGTGGATAGATTGGAACAGATTGGCGATGACCTCTGTGTCACAGCATTCTGACATGGAGTAGGGTGATATTAAACAGCATTGGGAACATTCAGTCAGGCATTGAAAGGATGGAGCAATTGTATCCCCTGTCCATTTTTTATTTTATTAGGACGGACAGGCAGTGCTTCATATTGGTAGAAAGAAACCTCATGGCTTCATCATATTGTGTAGGAAGGAACTGCAGATGCTGGTTTAAACTGAAGATAGACACAAAATGCTGGAGTAATTCAACGGGACAGGCAGCATCTCTGGACAGAAGGAATGGGTGACGTTTTGGATCGAGACCTGTCTATTTGGACTTTGTACATTAGTTTAGTTAAGAGATACAGCGTGGAAACAAGCCTTTCACCCCAACGAGTCCATGCCGACCATGGTCAGCTGTTCATTAGTTCTATCCTACACATTAGGGACAATTTACAGAAGCCAATTCACCTACAAACCTGCACGTCTTTGGAATGTGAGAGGAAGCCGGAGCACCTGGAATATACCCACTCTCCTTGTGACTGCCTGGATTTTCTCCAGGTACTCTGGTACCCCATGACTTCCCAAATACAAAGTGTTAAAGGGTTTCGGCCCGAAACGTTGCCTATTTCCTTTGCTCCATAGATGCTGCTGCACCTGCTGAGTTTCTCCAGCATTTTTGTGTACTTCCAAAAGACATGCTGGTTTGCAGGTTAAATGGCTTTTGTAACCCTGAGCATGTAGGGAATGGATAAGAAAGTGGGATAACATAGAACTAGTGTGTGGTGTTAAAGAAGGAACTGCAGATGCTGGAAAATCGAAGGTACACAAAAATGCTGGAGAAACTCAGCGGGTGCAGCAGCATCTATGGAGCGAAGGAAACAGGCAACGTTTCGGGCCGAAACCCTTCTTCAGAACTAGTGTGAATGGGAGTTTGATGTTCGGCATGCACGGTGGGCTGAAGAGTCTGTTTCAATGCTTTATCTCTAAATCGAAACAGCATTACCACAGCTTTCTTTCCCTACTTTCTCAGACTGTCCATTCTTCACAATCCGCACATTAAATAGGTTCCAATCTTTGCTGAGTAGTAACACTTACTCTCTGATTTGCAACTCACTGCAAATTTGAGCTAGACATAAATTGTCTACAGTACTACAATTTATGAGGCCGGAAGAAGTGTAAACCAGCTGGAAACACTCAGCTGAAGACACACGTACTCAAGTAACTCAGCAGGTCAGGCAGCATCGCAGGAGAACATGGATAGGTGACGTTCCAGGTCGACAACCTTCTTCAGACTGTTTGTAAAGGGAACGGGGGGAGGAAGGCAGGACAAATCCAGGCAGGTAGTAGTTTGATGCAGGTGAGGAGGGGTTTTTGATAGGCAAATGGTTGGAAAAAGGGCAGCGATGAAAAAACAAAAGGCGTGGGACAAAAGGATTGAAGAGTTGCGAATTGTGAAGCTACAAGAAGGAATGTAGGTGGAAAGGGTGGGGGGGGAGAGGAGAAACGGGTGTCAGTCCATGTGGGTCACAGGGGAAAGTGGGAGAGGGAAGGGGGAAGAAGGTGGGTATGTGGGGAAGAGGGAGGGGGGCAAATTATGTGGACTCATAAGTTCCAGCAGATTCCAGAGAAAGAGAATTAACGTTTCAAATCAAGGACCCCCCCCCGTCAGGAACGGCAAAGGGCTTCAGGAGATTGACTTTGGACTTTAGGGATACAGCACAGAAACAGGCCCTTCGGCCCACCGAATCCGCGCCGACCAGCGATCACCCTATGCACCAGCACTATTCTAGACACTCGGGACAATTTAAACAAATTTACCAAAGTAAATTAACCTACAAACCTGTACATCTTTGGAGTGTGGGTGGAATGCGGAGCACCCGGAGAAAACCCACGTGGTCACAGGGAGAACGTACAAACTCCGTACAGACAGAACCCGTAGTCAGGATCAAACTCGGATGTCTGGCGCTGTAAGGCAGCAACTCTACCGCTGCACCAACGTGCCACACTAAGGATGCTAATAATTTGGGGAGAAATATCTGCAGAGTCATGGTGTAAGGGTCACATCCATCCAGTAAGTAAAAGAGAATGTTTTAAAACATGAATAATTTTGATGAAGGCTTTTTTGAAGCAGGGCTAACCAGGGTTGAGCAGAGCAAGCGTAGCGACACCATTTTACCTCAACTATTGAAGAACGAATAGCAACAAAATTGTCAGACAGTGATGTTGAAGAACAAACTAGATCCTGGAACATACTTTAGGGTCAAGGCAGACAAACTTGGGCAACTGCAATGAAATCCAAGCCAGAGCATATTTTTGGTCAACCAGAGACACTAAGCAGACGCTGCTTTTCCTGAGAGAGATAAAACAGTGTAGGGATGACGCAAACCTTGCCTAATCCTAAATAATCTTGTATCACTCACTGTTTATGACTAAAAGGAAAACATGATTTTCAAGAAAAACGTTCCTGTCTTTCTTCCCAAATAATTGTAGAATCATTAAATCGTTACAGCGGAAAAGGAGGCCATTCTGCCCATTGAGTCCATGCCAGCTCCTGGCAGTGTGATCTTATTCATCCCATTTCACTGCACTCTTCCACTGTTTAGTTCCATCGTCTCTCTCAAGTGCCTATCCAATTCCCTTCTAAAGGCACTGACCAATTCTGTTACCACCAGCCCTCCAAACAGTGAATTCTGAATGACAAACACTCTCTGAGTGGTTCCGTTTTTTAGTTTAGTTTAGTTTATTGTCACGTGCACCGAGGTACAGCCAAAAGCTTTTTATTGCATGCTAACCAGTCAGCAGAAAGACTATACATGATTGATTACAATTGAGCCGCCCATGTTGTACAGATACTCTTCAATTATTTGCAATAAATAGCTAGAAGGTGGAAGCCACAAACATGGTTACGAGAATCATCCTGTGGTTTGCTGGTGATTGCTCCCCTCGTTACTCTTTAAATGGGAAGGAATTTCCATGCGCAAATTGAAGGACGTATTAAAATAAATTCTAGCATGTTATTTTCTGGAGGAACACGATTTAGTGTATACTGTCTGTATATTAGACTCCAATTTCGGGATAAAAAAACATTGTCACGTGTTGCTATCATTCAACTCTCGGTGAATGCAATTCAACCAAAAGGTTCCAGCCACTTCCTTAGGATTGAAATATCTGATTACTGCATCTCACTGAAATGATCACAGTAAGTGCCTTCATTTCAATTCTGAATTAAATCTGCTGTCCAAAGACTTTGAAATGGGAACAAGAGACATGAAGCCACTACAGAATATAGTTAGTGGGTGTTGCTTATACTGGCAATCACCTCTCTCCACCCATATTGCTGGGGTTTGCAACTTTCCTTCTTTTGCAGATGTGAATTTAATCATCCTGCTATATATTACTAGACATGTATATCTCTCTCTGTGATTACTAATGCTTCATCCCCCCCTACACAAATTGGCCACAGCCAGGCCCAGTTTTGAATCCGCAAAAAAAATATTTTCTGAAATATGGGCTATGTACTGCCCAACCTTAATTAATAATATTACTTGAGCTTGTAAATAAAGAACAGCACCCCAGGGGTGGCATGGTGGTGCAGCAGTAGAGTTGGTGCCTTACAGTGCCAGAGACACGGGTTTGATCCTTACTGCGGGTGCTGTCTGTACAGAGTTTAAATGTTCTCCCTGAGACTGCATGGGCTTTCTCCGAGTGCTCCGGTTTCGTCCCATACTCCCAAGACGTGCAGGTTTGTAGGTTAATTTGGCTTTGGTAAAAATAAATTGTGAATTGACCCTAGTGTGTAGCATAGTTCTGTGTACTGGGATCACTGGTCGGCATGGACTTGATGGGCCGAAGGGTTTGCTTCTGTGTTGTATCTCTAAACTAAACTCTAAACTAAACTAAATAGCAATCGGCCCCCACTAGGTATTTTGCTAGGTAGAAGGCAGCCTCCAGTACACACCCACATCTACAGCTCTACACCATGCATGTTTCCCTGAGGTGATACATGACTGGAAACCAAAATCCAGTCATATATTAGCTCAGCGAAGCACTGGATATGTACATGCCATAACTATTATGGTCCAACAGATGATTTTGACCGCCTTTAAAAGAGAATTTCTATTACTAAATAATAGAGTTCTTACAGCATTTGCACTGCTTTCAAAGTATATATTGTAAACTAACACATGGTAAATGAACCACTGATAAAGGCCTGTCTCACGAGTCTGCGGTCATTGGCGGTAATACAGGAAGTATCTACCGCTCGTGGACCGCGGGTTCGGTCAAACGGCCACCGCCGAGGCCGTGCGGCATTGGTCCCAACACCGCACAGTGCTCACAAAAAGTCAGCACTGTTTAAAAATAATTTCTTACCGCACAGCCGCCGCCAGTGAGGCACGAGTGCAGCACGGTCACCGCCACAGCCGCCGCCAGTGCGGCACGAGCGCCGTGAGTGGAACTCTCACCGCCACAGCCGCCGCCAGTGAGGCACGAGTGCGGCACGGTCACCGCCACAGCCTCCGCCAGTGAGGCACGCGTGCGGCACGGGCGCCGCCACAGCGCCGCGATTCAGCATTACCGCCGCCACAGCCCCGCTTGTCTTTTAGAAAGCAATTTTCTATAACACCGCAAGCACGTGGGACCGGCCGTACTGAGATCACTCGGCCCCCGCGCAGCATCCGTGCGGCGCTCCCGCGGCATAGGCTCGGCACTCTCGCGGTTGACGTGCAGTCCCCTCTTCCGGCGCCGCCGCCCTTCATCGCCAATGACCGCAACACCGTGAGACAAGAGCTTACTCCTGCATTTTGTGTCTATCTTTAAATGACGTCACGTGCTCCAGACGGCTGTGCGGACGCATGATGACGCGAGCGACCGTCGCGCGTCAGTCATTACCGGCCTGGCGCGTAAATGACGGCCAAGTCGGACAGGCCCTTTAGAGTCTGACAACACATTCTTCTAGGATGAAGGTGTACTGCAGAGCATATGTAGTCACCTATCCCCACTAATTGTGGTCTTTGGCTCAGGAAGATGAGGATGCAGATGAGGATACCAGGAGCAATTTACAGAGGCCAAGTAGCCTACCAACGCGCGCGTATTTGGGTTGGGGGAGGAAACCAAAGCACCCGAAGGAAACCCACGTGGTCTCAGGGTGAATGTCCAAACACCACACAGATAGTACCCGAGGTCAGGATGGAACCTAGGTCTCGTGCTGTGAGGCAGCAGCTCTATCAGGTGCACCACTGTATCACCCTTTATGCTGTCTATAGTGTTTGCATATTCTCAGAATGATTGTTCAGTTTCCTCCCCCGTTCCAAAGAATGAGTACATTCCACTGATTTGCTGGAATTTTAGAGCCATAACATGGCTAATAATCTACTAAAATTCAACATTTTCCCAGGAATAACAGAAACATGATCCTCTGATTAAATCTGAAGAGAAGGATCTCAACAGGGAAAGGTTTCAACCTGAAAAGTCACCTATCCATGTTCTCCACAGATGCTGCCTGACCTGCTGAGTTGCTCCTGCATTCTGTGCCCTTTTGTAAATCTATGGCAATGAGATTTCAATATGAATGAATGAATACTTTATTGTCACATGTGACAAGTCACAGTGACATTCTTTGTTGCACACCCAAGGTATGCAATAGTCGCTACATAAAGAGCACTTACAAAGTTAGAAAGTATCCCGCGCCAGGTCTAACTTTGTGTAAGAAGGAACTGCAGATGCTGGTTTAAACCGAAGATAGACACAAAAACTGGAGTAACCCAGCAGGACAGGCAGCATCTCTGGAGAAAAGGGTGACGTTCACCCTTTCCTTCTCTCCAGAGGTGCTGCCTGTCGCGTTGAGTTACTCCAGTTTTTGTGTCTGTGCAGGTCTACCTTTGTTCTTCCCTCTCTCCCGCTCCCGCAGGATTGATCCCAACTGGATATTCAGTCGAACCAAGTTTCTGAAATTGAGTGCAACGTGCAGTAACCGCTACGTGATATAATTCACAACACAGATCAGGGACAATTTTCTTCTTCTAGGTGACCTTCCACCTGCTAAAGCCATCAAATATGTTAGTGCCGGACACTTTTTTCCCATGATTTCCTCATGCTTGCTCCTGACTGCACAGCTGTAGCAGCTGGAAAGATGCCTGCTAATGTATTTTGCGACAAATTTAACTTGAAGGTCAGCAAGGAAGAGGTGGCTGTTAGAATAATCACACCTGTCTACTGCCAGTTTTGACAGGTATGATGCTAGCTCGGCAGCTTTCTTGCCAATGTGTAAAATTGGTAGCTAAATGTCTTTGCTGAGCACACATGGGCTTTAGTATAGTTTAGAGATACAACGTGGAAACAGGCCCTTCGGCCTATCAAGTTCAATAGTGCTTTATTGGGACGACAGATGGCGCAATGGGCTAAGTGTTCGGCTGGCAACCGGAAGGTAGCCGGTTCGAATCCCGCTTGGAGTGCATACTGTCGTTGTGTCCTTGGGCAAGACACTTCACCCACCTTTGCCTGCGTGTGAATGTGTGTGTGAATGTGTGTGAATGTGTGTGAGTGATTGGTGGTGGTCGGAGGGGCCGTAGGCGCAAATTAGCAGCCACGCTTCCGTCAGTCTGCCCCAGGGCAGCTGTGGCTACAGAAGTAGCTTATCACCACTGAGTGTGACTGAGGAGTGAATGAATAATGCGATGTAAAGCGCCTTGAGTATTAGAAAGGCGCTATATAAATCCAATCCATTATTATTATTATTATTATTATTATTATTTATTGTCACACGTGCAATTGCACAGTGAAATTATTTCCCAACATACAGTTGAGCAAAAGTCATGCTGACCATCAAGCACAGGTTCGCACTAGTTCTATGTTATCTCACTCTCGCATTCAACCCCTACACATTAGGAGAAAATCTACTGAGATCAAATAGATTTTTGGCCTCTGACACAAATCATCACCTGTTTCTTTTCTCCAGAGATGCTTCCTGACCCGTTGAGTTACTCCAGCATTTTGTGTCTGTGATCGATGGTTGGCATGGGCTCGGTGCGCCGAAGCGCCTGTTTCTATTCTGTATCTCAAAACATAAGAATAAATCAGGCTTGATATTTGCGGGGGCTTGAGACTTGATAGATGCAAGATGGTGTTGGAGCGTGACGAGACGAGGATCTAGTATCATCCACTACAATTGTTACCTCTTTTGGTTGTTAATCATTGAAATCATGTATGGCCATTCCCCGGGTTGATTTGATTTGGAGGAGGCGGTGTGGGGATGGGGGAGAGGGATGTGGGAGGGGGGATGGGGGATGTGGGGAGGGTGGTGGGGGAGTGGGTGGGGGTGTGTGGGGGAGTGGTGGTGGGTGGATGGGGGGTTGGGGGAGTGAGGGCTGTGGGAAATTGGGGGTGTGGGGTAGGGGAACCTTCAAAACCTTCATAACTTTTGTACTATTTCACCGATCGGAACAAAATTTATTTGACTTGCAGCAGAGAATGGCGAGTAAGGTGGCGAAAAACCGTAGCGCTATGGGGGATCGTTTTTGCGTAAATTTAATTACAATGCAGACAAGAAGTGGTCAAGATGAGAGTTTTAGTAATATATAGATGTTTTTTCAGTAATAGGGGTTTAAAAGAAGGCACTTTTTCTTTTGTAAACCAGCATCTGCAAAAGCACCTTCTGGGTCAGGCAGCATCTCTGGAGTAGATGGACATGTGTTTTGGGTCGCGACCCCTCAGGACAAGATCAGACTTGATAATTGCAGAGACTCGAGGCTTGATAGATGGATGATGATGTCGAACCTTCAGGGTCCCAACTGAAAACATCATCTAACCATGTTCTCCAGAGAAGTTCCTGACCCACTGAGTTACTCCAACACTTTGTGTCTTCTCCATGTTATCTAAACTTCAAAAGTCTTTATGTTTTGCATTTGCAGTTATTCAGTTCTTACGTCTGTTTTGAAAAGGTGGGGACGCAGGCATTTGTGGCATAATTATTAAGTCTCTGGTTCATGTGGGCTTGATAGTCAATCATTTCTTGCTTCACCTCACCAGTAGAAGAGAAGGTTGCTGCAATTTATGAACTTAAATGACGATGTATATCAACATTGGTAACTAATAGTGTTAACACTTGGATTTCTGCTCTATTAGGTCATTGACTTCGTTTTCCTAGTTGCACGAATATGCCCTGGATGAAAATGTGTTCTGTGGACAACACCTTGCATAATTTCCATTTAAAATGGTGATAGACTTACCAAGAGCTACAGAGCAAGAAGTGAAATATGGCAACATACACTGCCATCTCAGTGCTGTTTTCAATGTTGTTATACTACTATACTATTGAAACAAATTGTTGGAATAATTTCTTTAAGTTGAGGTGATTTTAATCTGCTTTACCACATAATGTCAGAAGGTCATAAGTGATAGGAGCAGAAATAGGCAATTCGGCTCATCAAGTCTATTCCGCCATTCAATCATGGCAGATCTATCTCTCCCTCCTGACCCCATTCTCCTGTCTTCTCTCCATAACCCCTGACACCAGTATTAACATGAAGCAGATCATAGGAACTTTTTTTGTAAAAAATGTTATCTCAAGGATTATTTTTCTCATGTTAAAATACTCTGAACTTTTTAACAGTTGAATTTGTGCACTTAGTTTTATGGTGTGAAATGTCTCCTAGTTACAACCATTTATATATGTATGTGTGTATGCTTGCATGAAGATATTCAGTATTCCACCAACAAGTTAACTCAACCTTTTATCATGTAAATTCAAAACATTTGCAGGATCATCATTCTTTCAGAAAGAGCTACAATCAAAGTAAGACTAGGATTTTTTTCATATGTATATGGCCTGCCTCACCCTCCAACTATCTCGAGCTTTATGTGGCTAACATGTCTGCTCTGGGAAATTCTTGTGGCTTGTAACTTTGTCAGCACCCTTTACTCTTTGCATACTTGAGTATTGTTTGCAAAACAAAGCATTTCACTGTACAAAGTAGATGTGACAATAACGTAACAATAAATCAATTAATCAAACTACTTATACCCAGTAATGCCAAAGGATAATAACTAACTCCATATTCAGTAATAAACTGTCTACAAGCTAAGTGTTTAACAACGAAAACCAATCCCAATGCCACATGAGAATCTCAGTTGCCTTTACACATAAACTATGGGACAACAAAAACAAAGCGTGTAAATGCCAATATATCATTGGGTCTAATCCGTTCACAAATTTGCCCCCAACATCTCCATTATATTTTCCCACTCTCATCATTATCGCTTTGCCCGCTATTGTTGGACATTTGGGAAAAACCTTGATCCTAGCACTAAAGAAAATATACTTGAAACAAAACTCACATTGGTCTGTGGTAGTCTGCCCCATGAATGTATCGTAACTGCTACCATTCAACATCTTGGCTACTATATTCCTTTGTCTTACAGCCATAAATCCACTTTGAGCAACCTGCTTTTTGCTGAAAAGTTAAACCAAACAGCTTCTGCCATACAAAAACTTAATTGGTCAATCCAGTTTTCTACCTTTGTTCATTTCCTGATTTCTTTCCACTACAGAGTTCGACCACTTTGAAGTGAATTCCAAACTCTAGATAGTCTTCCTACTTCCTGGATTTCTTCACTGCTGACCAGTTAACCTGTTTACTCGCGGCAGCGAAGTATTCATCTTTAAATCATAAACACCCGGCAGAAGCAGAAGCTTAATTTCAGTATTAACGTTCTGGCTCACCACTAAAAGTGCTGTACAGATGCTCCCTGATTTACGATGCTTCGACTTATGATATTTCGACTTTACGATGGTGCAAACGCTGGGCAACATCAGCGAACCGCACGTCACTTCCGGTCACATGATCACATTGTATTAAATGTGTTTTCGACTTACGATATTTTCGATTTACAATGGGTTTATCGGAACGTAACCCCGTCGTAGGTCGAGGAGCAGCTGTACCCGAAAACGAACAACACCTTACCCTTCCATATCTCTGTGTCTCCCTCTCCCCTGACTCTCAGTCTGAAGAAGGGTCTCAAAACTTCAACCATTCCTTCTATCCAGAGATGCTGCCTGTCCCTCTGAGTTACTCCAGCATTTTGTGTCTAACTCCCCACACAAACTTACTTATCTTCTGTTGTTGGCAGCGTTCACATTCATTTTCTGCAATAGTGAGCGATAATCCCAGAAGAGAAGTTTAATTCAATCCCAGATTGGAACAGTTATTTTCTATATCAATGCATTTATACATTTAAAAAATCCCTGTGTATGTCTGCTCCAGCTGACAGATGCTTTTCGAATATATTTCTAATTGCAGATGAACAGTTTCAAACAAAGACAATCTTTACTATATATGTCTTTCAAAATTTAGCATTAGCACAGCTGTACTGCTATACAGATTCCACTGCCTTTTGGTGTAACACACCCGATTATTGATGGTTATTTGGCTGCCTTCCATGCAGTACATTATGAGGTGAAAGAGTTGGTTGGGGGAGGATTATATATTGTGTATAAGATATAACTTTCCCTCTTGCACTGGCTTTCTATGTGGATGTAATATTAATCATGCCCCTTTGCCATGCCTGCATCCAACAAGCAACGTGCTGTAACATTCTTCTTGGCTTGTGCCCAAATAGTATGTTAAAACAAAGGGGCATTATAAAACAACAGTAATGCAAAACTTGTAGACAACCCGCACAATAAAATAACAGGCACTTGTTTCCTTGTTGTAAAACTGCTCAGGAAATACACAGTTCCCCATTTCTTTTTTGTTGTTACAGTTTTGAGAAATGGCCCAAAGCAACAAAAAAAAACACAAATAAGACAAGCTCTTTTATTGAAATAAGCTCAGTGATCTATTCCTTTTCTCCAGAGATGCTGCCTGTCCCGCTGAGTTACTCCAGCTTTTTGTGTCTATCTTCAGTTTAAACCAGCATCTGCAGTTCCTTCCTACACATCAGCAATGCTACCAGGTCTATGAACAAGTGGTGCAGGATTAAATAACCAAACATAATGAACATCATTCGATTCAAAGAGGTAAAGAGATGATACAACAATGGTCTTGGCTTTTGTTTTCTGGAGGAGGAGATTATAACACCATCATACAAACAGATTGTTATCGCTCTATTTTTTTATCGTCCTATTTTATTCTTACCGCAACGCCGGAATTTCGTCTGGATGCCACGGGAGTGGTTGGATAGGAGTTGAGAGATGAACTGGCATTTAAATCTTCAGAACTAAGATTGTCAGAGGTGTCACTGAGGCCACTGCTCACGGAGCTGCTTTCATCCCAGCTGAAAGAGAGAAGTGAAAATAAAGTTGAGAAGCCTAATGCAAAGCAAACACATTAGGCTTGAAAAGCAAGTGGACCTGACACGTACAGTTCATTTTAAAGCACTCTGCAGCAGGTTTTTAGAAAGTGACATACATTAATCAAAAAATGTCTTTTGACTGTCAAAAATACCTTTTGCAAATATATCTAAACTAACTACAGATGACAGAAGGTCATTCTTCCAGAGAAGTGTTGAAATCCCACAGCTGCACTGAATTATTAACTAAAATATCAATGAGATTCTAAATTTGCAATATACTAAATAAGTCCTAGGAAATCAATACTTATATCTATTATCAGAAGCCCCATTTTTAGTGTGCTTATTAGTTCTGGAGAAAAGCAACTATTCATAAATTAAATTACCACAATTATACATATATAGCCATCTAGTTAATATACTATGAATGTGAAAAGTTTGTGTTTTGGCAATTGGAATTTATTTCTGTGGTCCCTGTCTGGCAAAATCGACTTTTCTGCCAATGTTATTGCTTTTTCACGTAATCTCTGGTATTCAATTATTTCCCACATCTAGTTTTCAAAGAATTCTTACATGGTATGTAACGTCTCCAATTCCTTGCGCAACGGGACCGAAACTCCCTGTTGATGCCATCACATATAAACTTACTAAACCCTTGGGGTAGCACAGTGGTAGAGCTGCAGCCTCACAACGCCAAGACCAAGGTTTGATCTTAACCTCGGGTTGTCTGTGTGGAGTTTGCACGTATTCCCTCTGACCTCGTGGGTATCCTCCGGGTACTCCAGATTCCTCCCACATCCCAAAGACGTGCAGGTCTTTTGGATAAATGGCCTCTGTAACGTGTCTCTAGTTTGCTGGTAGTGGATGGGAAAGTAGGACTACAAAGAGTGAGTGTGAACGGGTGATCGATGGTTGGCGTGGACTCCGTGTGCTGAAGGGCATGTTTACATGCTGTGCCTTCCAGTCAATCAATTTATCACAATCCCTTTTCCATGATTTTAATGATGGTGGTACATGGCAACCGCGCCAACAGCCTGTCTCGTCATTTTCTTCTTTTGCTGTTTTGGTCTGTGTTTACTGTGTTTATTTGTATGATTTTAGTGTATTTTTAGTTTTTGTATTATGTGGGGGTGGGTGGGGGGGTTGGGGGAAACCTATTTTATCTCTTTCCTCGACGGAGATGCGACTTTTTCATCGAATCTCCGTCCGCACTGTGGCTTTAACATTGTGGAGCTGGCGGTCCCTTTGTTAGGGATTGACTGCGGGAGCTCCAACTGCAGAAGCTTCGACCCCCCCCCCCCGATGCGGGAGTTTCGATCACCGACTGCGGGAGCTTTGATCGCCCCAACTGCAGAAGTTTTGATTGCCCCGACCGCAGGAGAAAAAGAGCAAAGAAGGTATAAGTTATTCGTCTTCCATCAGAGTGGGGAATGTGAGGTCGCAGAAAAAATAAGATGGACGTGCTGCCTGCACTGGTGCGGACTTGGAGGGAGTGCCGTGAGTGCAGTGATCTCGGTGTGTTGCAGGGACATGGCGCAATCAGAACATCCCGGAGTCTAGTGCGAGTGTGGACGGCTTTCTGACTGTTCGGGCGGACAGGGACTGCAGAGAGAGTGACAGCGGTCAGTACAACTCTGGTCACATCACGGTGAAGCAGCGTGTGTGTGGCCCGGACATTGAAGTGATGGCTGTAGGTCTCCACTTATGCTGTGTGCCTTGGGGATTCTCGCACGCCGTTGCGGTGGCTGTTTATGTTTAATTTTTATGTGGTTATGTATCTTGTTGCTTTTTTGTAAGACCGTTGGCAAATCAAATTCCTTGTATGTTTACATACTTGGCTAATAAATTAATTACAAATTAATTACAATACAATTAGTCCATTTGTTTTATATGGTTAACTATTTCTAATAAGAAGTACACAGTGAAACAGTTGTGTAGCGGAAGAGTTGCTGCCTCACAGCACAAGATTCCAGCATTCAATCCTGACTACGGGTGCTGTCTGTACAGACTTTGCATGTTCTCCCTGTGACCGCGTGAGTTTTCTCCGGGCGGTCCAGTTTCATCCTACATTCCAAACACGTGTAGGTTTTTAGGTTAATTGGCTTATGTAAATTGTCCCTGATGTGTAGGATAGAACTAGAGGCTGGTGATCGTTGCTCAGCGTGGACTTGGTGAACTAAAGGGCCTGTCTCCATGCTGTATCTCCAAACTAAACTAATCTCTCTAAATTAAACTAAGATAGCAGAGTGCTAACTTCATGTAAGCATGTTAAGGGCTCATCTCAGAACATGATTAAAGAAGCATTCCATGTGATCAAGTTTCTTGTGTTATCACATGAAGACTAATAACCAAGCCTTAATTGGGATTTACACAGGTAGTAACGGTTTAGGATTGGGATTTATACAGGTAGTAACTGCAAGCTAAACACCGGAGACAGTTTGTAAGTTGATGGATCTGGAAGCCTTACTTTATGTTCAGAGTAATTTTATTGTCAATGTCAAAAGACCCTATTAAAATGACACTGATTGGGAAATTGCGATATAAAAATGGAAATGAGTGAGGACTTCATTCCAGCAGGACCAAGTGTAATTACACACTGACAGGTTTTCAATGCAGTGTAACACATGGTGGCTTTATACAGTGAGTTGTAAGAGCAGCGAGGAGAGGAGACATTTACGGGAGAGAATTGAATACCGCATTTGCATTCCATCTGATATTCAGATGAATAGGATTATAGACACCTCTATCAGACATGCTTGTCAAAGGTAAAAAGGTAAATCAAAGTTGGAAGAAACATGGAGGAGTGCCAAATCAAAAGAATGATCCAGATTAAATTGGAGGTCTGTTAGCCATGAAGAACTACCGAGAAAGTTGGAATGATATCACTCATCTCAGTAGGGGAGGTGTTTAAATGCTGGCATTACATTTCTGAAGGACTTACAGGGATGTTGTGATCAGTTGTGTTGGAAGGAACTGCAGATGCTGGTTTACACTGAAGATAGACACAAAATGCTGGAGTAACTCAGCGGGACAGGCAGCATCTCTGGAAAGAAGGATTGGGTGATGTTTCGGGTCGAGACCCTTCTTCAGAGCAAGGTTATAATCCGTGAGAGATTTCAAAAACAATAACGATAATTACTTTTTGTTTGCTTTTCTAAGGAGGAAATCCATAAGGGGCTAGAGTTTATGTAATAGAAATAAAATTACTATGCATTGGTATGGTATCTGGAACTGGAACTCAAGTCAATTCCACACAGCACAGGCCAACTGTACTGCCAAAAATAATCTGTCTATATGGTTTGATGCATAACCATTTTGAGATCTGAATCTAGAGTTTTTAAAATTATAAATATCAATTAAATAGCAGCAAATGTAATACAATTGCATACAAGCATCACAAATTAAAATATTAAAGCACAAATAATATTTAATTAAAATATTCCTCAGAATGAAATGTGAAAACATACTGGAGTAGATTTTCCTGGTGTGATTTCAACAAATGAATAAATGTATCAGTCAAGTACCTCAATAATATGCCAATAGTGAATAAAAAGATTAACAAAAGCCTTGAATTATCTTGTATTGAATGGTGGATATTGTTATAATATTTTTTTTTCTCCTTTCAGTTGTCGATCTTTGGATATCATGTCATAGCAACATCGGAAATGTGACTAAACCATTTGGCCACTTGAGCCTGCTCCACTATTCAATATCATTCAATAGCTGATTCAAACTCGGCCTCAATACCACTCTCCCTCTTTCTTCCCACCCCCCTGGATCACACACATCACCATGCAAAACTGTATCAAAATCTCACTCCTTTCCTATGCCATACTTTTGCATTAAATTCCATTAGTTTCCAAAGCACTTGAACCTGCATGCTGATTTATTCAGTACAGATCCACCACCGATTTTCCGGCAATTGGCAATCCTTAAATCCGGACAAAATTATGAGACCGTACTTGAAATCGGCCGTACTTGAGTCAATGACGTTGACTCTGTTTGAATGTCCTAGGGTTTGTTAAATGTTTTCTTAATTCCAGCATTTTTCCAATGACCTATGTTGAGCAATCTTGCTTATAATTTCCTGTTTTTACTTTGGACTTTAGGGATACAATGCAGAAACAGGCCCTTCGGCTCACTGACCAGAGATCACCCCGTGCACTAACACTATCCTACACATTAGGGACAATTTACAATTTTACCAAGGCCAATTAACTTACAAACCTGTATGTCTTTGGAGTGTGAGAGGAAACCGGAGCACCTGGAAAAAACCCACGCGGTCACTGGGAGAACGTATATACTCCATACATAGAGCACCTGTAGTCAGCATCGAACCCAGGTCTCTGGTGCTGTAAAGCTGTAACTCTACCGCTGCAACAATGCGCCACCCTTCTTTCTTGACTAGGCTTCTGAATGTTCCTGCCGCAAGCTGTCCAATTCACCACTACCCCATTGCAGACATTGGACTTTGTCTATGGCACTGATGCGCTACAGTGCTGAGAACTATATTCAAATTTGGTTTAATTGCATTTATGTATAGTGCTATTTAATTTAATTGGATAGAATGCAAAACAAAGCTTTTCACTGTGTCTCCATTCAACTGATAATAATACACATAAACCTTGAATAGAGGAATTACATTTACTCTCACATTAATTTTTAATCTCTTTATAATTCAATTCATCTAATATCAAAGCCAATTAATATTTTAACATTACACAAATATTCTAGGTGAATTTTAAATCAATGTGAACTATCCCATTAACCATCTCTCCTTTAATGGATATCTTCAAGAATTTCACAAGGATTAATTCTTCGATGAATGGAAAATTGATCATCAAAATCAGATGCACAAACTAGATCCCATTAAATACAACTTGCATAACCATCTTATGAATTTAAGGGAATGTATTTTATTGATTGTATATTAATTAACCTTGAAAGGAATGGTGTTTAGATTCTGTACTCAGAGTTAACTTCACTTACTAGAAGTACATGTCAAAGATATTGACATGTTAGTTCACTCAACTAAAGAATCATCAAAGTGCATGATATTTTTTTTGTCATGAAACCCTTTACTACAAGAGGAATTTGCTAAAAGGTCCTGATTGTTGGAACTTTAAAGACCTCGTTGGTTTAACGTGCTATATTTCATCCTATTTTCAGGGGATTTCATTCATATATCCCAGAATTTATTATTTGCGGTTCATGTTGCATGGATTTGAGAACAAACATCTATTTTCACTCAAAGGTAGTACTGTCTGCATGAATGCAATACTAATAGAGGTGCCATCTTTTGGATGAGACGTTAAAACCAAGGTCACATCTGGTCTCTCAGGTGGACAAAATGACCCAATTTCAGTTTAGTTTATTGTCACGTGTACTGAGGTACAGTGAAAAGCTTTTGTTGCATGCTAACAAGTCAGTGGAAAGACAATACATGAATACAATCGAGCTATTTACAGTGTATAGATACATGATAAGGGAATAACATTTAGTGCAAGGTAAAGCAAGCAAAGCCCGAACAAGCACAGTCCGAGGGTCACCAATGAAGTAGATAGTAGTTCAGGGCTACTCTCTGGATGCTTGATAGCAATTTACTATGGTGAAGAAGTTCAGGGGGAGTTACCTTTGGTGCCCTGTGCAATATTTACCTCAAGCTGGTTTACAGTAGCAAAGACTCCCACAACATGCAACGTATGCAGATAACACATAACTTGTCAACATAGAAAGCTATCGACCAAATGCTGATAAATAGAATTAGAGTCGATGGTTGGAATGGACATAATAGGGTGAAGGGGTGATTTTACGACTTTATAAGATCAGTTATATGACATTGTAGAAGGCTTTCTTTGTACATGATCTTACCAATTCTATTCCTCCCAGAGGAAAAATGACATGAGAGAAGTTTAAGTTTAATTTGGAACAGTGCCTGCTGTTGTTCATTGGTTACTTTTCACTCTGTTTTCCTTCTCTCTTTAACTATCATTTCCCACCCTTTAGTTCTCTCCTTTTCCTACTATTTTCTTCCCTTCTACGTATTTCTCAGTCATTAAGAACCATTGATTCAGCAATTAAATAATTAGCTCAGTTGTTCACTTTATTCTCTGAAGTCCTGTTACCCTCACATGGGAAAAACACATTGAGCTGCTGTGGGAGGGGTAATGTCTTACTAATAGAGCACGTGGCAAGATGCTCTGCTTCAGCTCAAGAGGAGATCAGCTGTCTTGCCACTGCCATGATTTAAATCAAGTACAACTGATTGTTCTAGTTAAATGAATAAAAAACATTGTACGATCAATTTAAATGCACCATTAGAATCCATCAGATGGGCTGAACGGCCTGTGTCCATGTTGTGTGACTCTAATAGCAGAAACATTTTTTAAACAGGTTTTGTGAAAATGGAAGATAGACACAAAGTGCTGGAGCAACTCAGCGGGTTAGGCGGCATCTTTGGAGAAAAGAAACAGGTGCCGTTTTGGGTTGGAGCCCTTATTCAGACTTGCAGAACTCCAGTCGGAGAGGGGAGGAAAACTTCTTCATAGTAGGCATACCTTGAGGAGATTTTGTAGTGGAGCAGATAAAATGTGTGGGAGGTTTTCAAGCGAGAGTTAGATTTAGCTCTTAGGCCTGAGGGAATAAAGGGATATGGGGAAAAAGCCGGAACGGGGTACTGATTTTGGATGATCAGCCATGATCAAATTGAATGGCGGTGCTGGCTCAAAGGGCCAAATGGCCAAATGGCCTACTCCTGCGCCTATATTTTATGTTTCTATGAACTGCCGGAGATAGACACAAAGTGCTGGAGCTACTCAGAGGCTCGCTGAGTTGTTCCAGCACTTTGGGCGTATCTTCAATGAGATGTGTAGGAAGGAACTGCAGATGCTGGTTTAATCCAGGAGTTCAATGAGATGCAGCCTGACCCGCTGAGTTGCTCCAGCACTTTGTGCCTAACTTTGTAAAAATTTAGTTCCGTGGCATTCATGTTCTCATGAAAAGAGAATCCACAAGACCCAACTTGTTAGAGTCCAATAGCTTAAATGTAGTTCATAAAAATAATAGGACACTTCTTATATTATGGTGCCTTTGTCTGCCTGGTGTGATTACACTGACAGGTTAGATTTGCAGCAGCAGATGTCCTGAGCCACAGCCTCATTGTGTGATAATGCAGTACTGACCTGCCACATTTACGTGGCAGCTGTGCACTGAATGGTACATATATTTTTACAGGACATCTGATAAAGACGTCACTTCTCACCATCTCTTGTCCAACAAAACCTGTCAAAATCCTTTCCAGGTCAAATATCTGAAGAAGTCAGACATACCCTGAAACAGGATTCAGTAGTTTTACTTAAATCAGTACTTAATTTCGCTTGAATGATTTCCATTTTAATTTGAAGAGGGACACAAAATGCTGGAGTAACTCAGCGGGACAGGCAGCATCTCCGGATAGAAGGAATGGGTGATGTTTCGGGTTGAGACCCTTCTTCAGACCGAACAATCCCTGTTCCAGGTGTACACTGGCCCTATCCCCAAACTCTAGTTAGTTCTCCTTCCATTTTATTTGCATGTGCATTCTAACTACGGAGCAAGAATTTACACTGTAGCTAAGGATTTCTAGTAATTACTTTGCTTACAGTGATGATCTGAAATATATTAACTTAAATAAGTCTGAAGAAGGGTCTCGATCCGAAACGTCACCCATTCCTTCTCTTCGGAGATGCTGCCTGTCCCACTGAGTTACTCTAGCATTTTGTGTCTATCTTCGATGTAAACCAGCATCTGCAATTCATTCCTATACATAGATTGTTAAAGGTTTGTTGAAGTATGTTGATTTGAGAATGGAAAGGAAAATTGATTGATTAATTGAGAGATACAGCAAGGAAACAGGCCCTTTGGCCCATTGTGACCACACCGACCATCGGTCAACCGTTCACCCAAGTTCTATCTTATCCCACTTTCATACACACTCCCAACACACTAGTGGCAATTTACAGAGGCCAATTAATCAACAAACCCACAGACCTTTGGGATATGGGGAGGAAACTGGAGCACCCGGGGTAAACCCATAGGGAGAACGTGCAAACTCCACTTGGACAGCAACCGAGGTCGGGATTGAACACAGGTCTCTGGTGCTGTGCGGCAGCAGTTCTACCAGCTGCATTACTGTGCTGCCTTTACATGTTGAAGATGATAATAACTGCTAAATAAAAGGCAGAAAAACAGATTTTACAAATAAATGATATAGTAATAATTCATGATAGAGGCATAGTTATCCTGCATATTAATGCACTGCAAGATACAAAACATGCAAGAATATTAAATATTATGTATTTATTTAACATACATACATATCTCCCTAACTTTTTCTCATGCCTCCATACATTTTTCTGTAGTTTAGTCTAGTTTAGTTTAATTTAGAGACACAGCATGGAAACAGGCCCTTCTGCCCACCAACTCCAAACTTAACTCTATATCTTCTTGTATTTGATTTTTCCATCCTGAGAAAAAAGATTCTGAATGCATACCCTATCCATGCCTCTCATAATTGTATCTACTTCTATCAAGTCTACCCACAACCTCTAAAGTATCAGAGAAAACCATCCAAGTTTGTCCACCTCCCTGCAGTGAATACCCACTAATCCAGGCATCTTTCTGGTAAACCTTCTTAGTTTTGTTTTGTTTAGAGATACAATGCGGAAACAGGCCATTTGACCCACCATTTGACCCATGCCGACCAGCGATTCCCGTATATTAACGCTATCCTACCCACAATAGAGACAATTTTTACCGTCAATTAACTTACAAACCTGTACGTCTTTGGAGTGTGGGAGTAAACTGCTCTCGGGGAAAACCTACGCAGGTCACGGGGAGAACGTACAAACTCCATACAGACAGCACCCATAGTCATGATCGAACCCAGGTCTCCTGCTCTCTCGCACACAGCAGCAAATCTACCACTGCGCCTCCTCTGCACCTTTCCCAAAGCCTCCACATCCTTTGTGTAATGGAGCAACCAAAAACTGAACACAATACTCTAAATGCGGCCTAACTAATGAAGCCGCATCATGACTTTGTGACTCACACTCCTGGGTTTTCTCCCAAATCCCAAAGTCGTGCATGTGGATTTGTAGGTTAACTGGCCTCCATAAATTGCCTCTAACGTGTAACAAGAGGCTGAGAAAGGGGGATAACATAGTTAATCACTTTTCATGCCAGTCTTGACTTCAGAGGTACACCGTGGAAACTGGCCCTTCAGCCCACCAAGTCCACTCCGACCAGTGCTACCCCGTACACTAGCACTGTCCTATACACTAGGGACAATTTACAAGTTGAGCGAAGCCAATTAACCTACAAACCTGTACATCTTTGGAGCGTGGGAGGAAACTGGAGCACCCAGAGAAAACCCACCCATGGGGTTAAACGTACAAACTCCATACAGACAGCACCCATAGTCAGGATCAAACTCGGTTCACTGGAGCTGTAAGGCAGCAGCTCTACCGCTGCACTACTGTGCTGTCCTTATTCAGTACAATTTCTCAGGCCAATTCTGTACATTTCTCTTGCAGAAGTATTTAAGTGTTGAAAGATGCAAATTCACAATGTTACATTAATTGCAGACCAGAATCGGAGATACCATGTAGTGAGCTAAGGTGCCTTAGACAACCTCTAGATTTTACCCTTAATTTTGCATGTGCTTTCACCATATCTCCTATTTACAACTGTGAATATTGTTACTCACAGTAACTTTCATTTGAAATGCTCTAGTCATAATTAGCAAGGGAGATCGGTTAAGGTGACATTTGAAAGAAACACAGTACAGATTTAAGGAAGCAATGAAGATGCCAATCTTTAAGTGCTTTCTGATCTCCATGTGATATTGGAAGTGTAAGTGTGGTTAGGCTAAAAGGAATCTTCATCATCATCATCGTTGAAAACATCAACGGGCACGGTGCCTTACAATGCTATGTATGACAGTGATCGCAACTTCTACTGAATTGTGGATGGCCGTTGGCTCGCTAGGAGCTCGTCCGCCCTTTGACAGGTCTTGTTTATGGTCCTGCTGGGGGTCCACAGCCCCCTCCTCAACTGGCAAAACAGGTGGGGGAAGACGGTTTAGTCGCCGACTATCCGACCATGGAGCAGAAAGCATGGGATTACATGGTACCCGTGGCGGGGGGAACTCCCCCCGACCTGACCTGACTGCCCGGGCGTTTCCGACCAGAAGCGAGAGCCCCTCAGGGCTCGCCTCCCCGCCTCACCGGGTAAGTGAGAAAACAATCCGAGGAGTGGTATTTTACCAATATTTTACCGGCAGCCCTGGAGGGCTTCCCACTTAATCTACACCTCTCATGTCCCTTCACATATATCTTAAAGGAATCTTACTTTAAGATATATTCTGCCAATTGTTTGCATAAATACAAGTGAACGATTATAAACAGCACTTAAACACAAAACATCAAAACATTTTTTTTTTTAAACGTGATTTATATATAACTAACCTTGGATGGAAAATAAATTAGTTACACCACAGAAGAACACAGAAAGAAAGCAGTCTGCCAATTCTTTTCATTAAAAAGAGCTATGAGGTAACTAAAATACATTAAGTGCATATAAGGTACTTGTTAAAGGAGCAATCAGCCAATGAGGTTTGCACCTCATCAGTCTTTCAGCAAAGGAAAAAAAACCTTCAACTCCTGTGTAGTCCTTCTTCTTCTATTTTAGTTATCCTTGAGTTCATGACCTGCATTGACCGCTTGTGTGTGTGCATGTGTGTGTGTGCATGTTTGTATGTGTGCACATGTTGCATGTGTGTGCATGTGTGTGTGTGTGTGTGTGTGTGTGCACATGTTTGTATGTGTGTACATGTTGCATGTGTGTGCATGTGTGTGTGCATGTTTGTATGTGTGCACGTTGCATGTGTGCATGTGTGTGCTTGTCTGTGTATCTGTGCCCCCTTGCATGTGTTCGATTTTTCCCTCACTTTTTCTCTTCCCTGACTCTGTAATTTTAGAACAGAGCAGGACTGTCTTACACACCATCTAGAATCTACTGGGATTCTATATCAAAGATAGACATAAAGCGCTGGAGTAACTCAGCGGGCAGCCAGCATCTCTGGAGAACACAGATAGGTGACGTTTTGTGTTGGGACACAGCACTGGTTGCAACCGTCTGTAAATGCTCGCAGTTCTTACTGGAATAAGTAATATACCGGTAACTGAAATAAATATGAAAAGAATACAGTATTTTACAACTACCTATTCTGAGGAAGCATTTGCTGACAGGAAAAAAATTATTTCACAATGTTTATTAAGTAGTCCAATATCTTGGCATTAAGATCATTATTTTAAATCTCAATGTCTAAATATCTAAAACATAAACAATATAAATAGCTATAGTCCAGTCTAATCCTTAAATCTCTGTGCAAATTGATGACCTGGCAGAGTTAAAGGACCGAATACTAATAACTCATAATGTGGTTGACTGATATGGAATAAATGTCATGCATTTTAACATGGACGCCACCATTGTGGGAGTTACAGCAGATACACAGTATGGTTATCTCAAAAATACCCTGGGACTTCTTTAATCAAACTTTTCAGATTGATATAGTAATCTGCAGAAGAATAGATTTTATAGAGATGGACTAAGTCATGAGAGGAATAGATTAGGTAGACGCACAGTCTCTTGCCCAGAGTAGGGGAATCAAGAACCAGGGGACATAGGTTTAAGGTGAGGGGGGAAAGATTTGATAGGAACCTGAGGGGTAACCTTTTCACACAAAGGCTTGTGGGTGTATGGAACGAGCTGCCGGAAGTAGTTGAGGCAGGAACTATTGCAATGTTTAAGAAACATTTAGACAGCTACATGGATAGGGCAGGTTTAGAGGTATATGGGCCAAACTGAGGAAGGTGGGACAGCATAGATGGGACACGTTGGCTGGTATGGGCAAATTGAGCTGAAGGGCCTGTTTCAACACTGTATGACCATGAATAAGAAAGGAAAAAAAAATAGGAGGAGTGCTTTAAGTCAACATTTCCAAATGTCTCTGGATAATGAATTTGAGAACATTCAAGTATATATTTCCCAAGATTAGATTTAATGTCTACAAAATCTCTGACTGAATGTTCTGGGACCTCCATAGATAGCTCTGTATCTTGCACACAAATATCAGGATTGGAACTGACAAGTTGTCTTCTCCATATCAATGTTCAGAGTGTAATCATAGTTTCTCCTGCGCCTCAATGGCTGGCAGATGCCTTCGTGAAGTAGTTCACAGTTATATGAATGGTCACACTTCTATATAACTTGGTGTGAATTAGTGTAACCACAGGCTTGTCACGTAGAAATTGCAAACTTCCTCTTGTAAATTTATACTGGGAAGAAGGCTTTAAGTTCCCTTGTGCAATTCATTACCAATCTAATTGATTTTCCCAGATATATTACCTTACACAGCAGATGCATGAACACATTGTCAAAAATGGCTCATCATAAGATTAATGTCTATCTATGGATATATACCACTGTGACTTGCAAATTTCCTAATTAATCCCAAATCCATTAATTATTGCATTTCAGAAAAAAATATATATATATAAGGGGAGACTTCCTTTGTACGCCAGGCAGCGAAATATCTTACATTATTCATAAATAATAAGTTAGAATTTTGTTACGCCTACCTCCCTGAGGAAGCATTCACGCCAATTTTCTCCTAATTTTCACACCAACGTTCACTTGAAGAGCACCGCCCCTTATCAGTTCCTTGCGAATAACCACTCTGTGAAGACTACAACATAGCTGTCAAATGGATTTCTGGGTTGTGGGCTTATTCCCAAAAATTCCCACAAAGTGAGCCTGCCTTCCCAAATGAGCCATAACATGCAGCTGGCAGCTGCAAGACAAGTTTTTTTTTGGAGGCAAGCAGCTAAATTGTTCAAGTAATATTAAATGGAGCTTATTTTACTTGATGGATGATAATGGTTTCCAATAGTTTTTCCTTCCCTCATTTTCCTGGATCCATGTTCGGCCATCGTGCAGTTAAAAACAAACTGAGCAGTAAGTTTGGACAGGGGCACAGGTGAAATGATAAAATGTTTTCTACAGCGCATCTGTAGAAGTTGGTGAGAGTTGTTGGGGGCATGTCGAACTTCCTTAGCCTTCTGAGGAAGTTGAGGCGTTGGTGTGCTTTAGCATGTCTTTAAAGATGCAGTTGATTTGCTAGGCCCTGGCTCCATTCTTCTGTAAAATAGCAAGCTTCTATACTGAAATAAACTGGTTCTCTGCTTCATTTTCTTGTGACTGAAAGTATTTCGAAGCATGACCTTGACAGGTGGGGAAAATACAATCATGCGAGTTGTTTCATGTAAATGCAGTTAATTCCTGTTTCCCAGAGAGAGGTCTTTTCTTTAAAAATATTATTTTTTTATTGGTGATCATGGAGTCATAGAATAGTACAGGACAGGAACAGACCCTTTGGCCTACAATATCTGTGCCAAACATGAACTAACCTCAAACAAGATACAAAGTGCTGGAGTAACTCAACTTTTTGAGATGGCAGGTTCAATGGCTGCCTTGCTCAGTGAAAAGTTATTTTGTAAACAGATCCTTCATAATTATTAATTCTCCCTGTAACGTTTTCAAGGCCCCTTTTAGTGTATTTTGCAATTCTGACCCACAGATTTGGCAGTGCAACCAATATCACTGTTGCAGTGAAAGGTTTGTTTAATAGCAATGTTGGGATTGTTGCTGTTTGGGCAGAGGGCTGTGCCTTCAGAGGACGTGAGATTGGAATAGGTAAGGGGAGTAGAGAAGCCAATATGGTTGATATCACGCTGGTAGTTGCTAATAAAAAGATGCAGAGGGTCGAAGGTCGGCGGGGGTCTATAAAGATTGGGAATGTTAGAGACGGGTGAAGGGGTCATCACTGGATCGGTTTATCTGTTTTGACTGGACCACCTTAAGGGTGGCACAGTGGTAGAGTTGCTGCATTACAACGCCACAGACCTGGGTTCCATCCTGACTAGGTGTGCTGTCTGTACAGAGTTTGTACGTTCTCCTCGTAACCGCATGGGTTTTCTGTGAATGCTTCAGTTTCCTCCCGCTCTCCAAAGACGTGCAGGTTTGTAGGTTAATTGGCTTCGGTAAATTGTCCCTAGTGTGTAGGAGCGTGCTAGTGTATGGGGTGATCTTTGGTCGGCGTGGACTCGGTGGGCTAAAGGGCCTGTTTCTGTGCTGTATCTCTAAAATCTAAAGTCCTGCAAAATTGGACTTCTTTGCAGCTGTTTTGCTCCCTGTTCTGATTTCCTTCCAGTTATGTTTGTGGGAAGTACTGACAATAGGCATCTCATGAAGCCGAACAAGTACCAGTTGTCGTGAATAAACAAACTGCTACCGGTAGACAACAATTTACGACATGACATGCACTGTAAATCAAACCATGCATGTGCACAGAGCTGCATTGTGTTTTATAAAAGCTCTTACTTGGATGGCTTGGATACTGAGTTTTATTTGGAGGAAAGCCAGATGACCACCGAATAGTGGGAACACATCTAGCCTGCTCAACTCATTCTAATTCTTTTGTGCACTTTTATCAAGGCATATTCATTGCCCTTGATTGTAATCTGACACGTCAAATAGTTTGAATTTTGCCTGGCATTTTACCATAAAGAGATTGCTCAAAAAGAGAGTACAGCACCGTGGCACAGATGTAGATTTGCTGCCTTATAGCACCAGAGACCAGGGTTCGATCCTGACTATGGGTGCTGTCTGCATCAAGTTTGTACGTCCTGCGTGGGTTTTCTCCGGGCGCTCCAGTTTCCTCCTAAGACCTACAGGTTTGCCTGTAATTGGCTTTGCTAAAGTATGTAAATTGCCCCTAGTGTCTGTAGGATTGTGCTCGTGTGTGGGGCTCGCTGGTCGGCGTGGACTCGGTGGGCCGAAGGGCCTGTCTCCATGCTGTATCTCTAACCAGAACAAGACTAATGTGCGAAAAAACTTGTCCTTTGCTCTCCATGTCATTATTTCATGACATTATATCACTATGATCAGTTAGTTTTACAGATATATTTCCACAGAGAACTGTGTGAAACACTATAGATAGAAAAAGCCATTGCTGTCTATAGACCATCACTAACGGGCCTGCCCCACTTAGGCGATTTTTTTTAGGTGAGTATGACAATGGAATCCATCAAAGTCAGCACCGGCGACAATCTACATCACCTGGCGACAACCTACACCATCCTAGCAACAACCTATGAGAACCTACGACAGCACCTACATCAGGAGAAGACAAGCTACGGCAAGTCCACGGTCGGCGACTGTCGCCGAAAAGTTGTGAACATTTCAAAATCCAGCGGAAACCAGAAAAAAGCGACGACTTTGGGTGACTGAGGAGACTACTCACGACCATATAGGCGACACCCGGCAACCATGTGGCGACAGTCTAGTCGCTGGCAGTCGCCTAAAAAATCGCCTAAGTGGAACAGGCCCTTAAATGTCAGTCAAAATGCAACATAATTGCACATAAATATTTTTGTTAAAACTTACACTTACTCTAATGCACTTAGAAAGTGACATGACCGAATATAGCAACCTGTTGCTGTATATCTCTCCAACTTTATGTAACACACCCCCCTTCCCACACTCTCTTTCTTGAACTCTGCCCTCCCCCACCACCCACCTTCCACCAACCCACCCCTAATTCTACAACACGCTTTTTTTTTAAAGTCCAAAGTCAAATTGGAAGAGCAAATTCCTCTGGCTGGTATAAGGAAGTCCTATTTCCTTCGCTCCATAGATGCTGCTGCACCCGCTGAGTTTCTCCAGCATTTTTGTGTACCTCCTAAGATTTTAATCTGTGACGAGAATAAAGAAAAACAAGTTCAAATACTTCCTGAATATGAATGCCTACTTCTTCTGCTCAAAATGAACAAAAACAGGAAGCAGAGAACTCTCAAGCTTGGCAAACACTGAACATTCTTCACAAGGGCACATACTGCCACCTGCTATGATGACAGAAACTATAATGGGGGCACATATGTTCAAGCTGTGTGCCATTATATGTTAATGACAGTGCACTGCACTCTCACAGATCCATTTGGATATCACTGATGTGAGTAAAAAAAAGCCTGTCTACTATGCATAATTCTGATTATTTTATTTTATTTCATTGCATTATTATTTCCAATAAAAATATAAAGCATTTCCTGAAATATCTGGTGGATATTTCACAGTTCACAGACAGCCGGGTGTAGGAAGGAATTGCAGATGAGTCTGAAGGGTCTTGACCTGAAACGACACCCATTAATGAGCCATTCAGTAGAATCCTATGTGTAGGAAGGAAATGCAGACGCTGGTTTACACTGAAGATAGACATAAAATGCTAGAGTAACTCAGCAGGACAGGCAGCATTTCTGGAGAGAAGGAATGGGTGACGTTTCGGGTCGAGACCCTTGTTCTGACCATTTTGGGTCGAGACGAGAATCTGAAGAAGGGTCTCGACCCGAAATGACACTCATTCCTTCTCTCCAGAGATGCTGCCTGTCCTGCTGAGTTACTCCAGCTTTTTGTGCCTATCTTCTACATACACAGTGACTGACTTAGTACAATATTTAGGATTTCTGTGTCGGATATTGCTCCAGGAATCAGCTCCTATAGCAGTCATTATTTATATGGAGATGTGCAACTAATGGTGTTAGATTTTTACCTATGCAGAGTAAATGAGAGCTGCACTGACATTAAGGATAGGATATTATATAGGATAGGTATTATATGTTGAACAGGGAACCTAAAAGTAAAGTTAATACAATACAAAGTGCAAAGGTTGGAAGGAGAATAGCCACATGGGGAAGTCATGTTGCAATTGTTACTTGAAGGTGGAGTCGCAGATAGATAGGGTGGTCACAATGGTTTTTGGCCTTCATGTCAGAGTGTTGAGGACAGCAGTTGGGAGGTCATGCTGCAGTTGTACAAGACATTGGTGAGGCCTCATTTAGAGCATTGTGTTCAATATTGGCCACCAGGTTATAGAAAAGTTATTAAGCTAGATAAGGTGCAGAGAAGATTTACGAGGATAGTGCCAGGGCCTGAGGGCCTGAGCTATAGGCAGAGGTTGGGCAGGCTAGGTCTTTATTCCTTGGAGCGCAGGAGGATGAGGGGTGATCTTATTGAGGAGTACAAAATCATGAGAGGAATCGTTTGGGTAAATGCACAGAATCTTTTGAATCAAGAACCAGAGGACATAGGTTTAAGGTGAGGGGGAAAGATTTAATAGGAACCTTAGGTGTGGGTGTACACAAAGGGTGGTGGGTGTACGGAATGTGTTGTTGGAGGAGGTAGTTGAGGCAGGTACTATCACAACATTTAAAAGACATTTGGACGGTACATGGACAGCATAGGTTTTGAGGCATAGGAGCCACGCGTGGGCAGGTGGGGCTAGTGTGGATGGGGCATGTTGGTCGGCATGGGCAAGTTGGGCCAAAGGGCCTGTTTCCACGCTGTATGACACTCTAACTATGTATAAAACTTTGATTAGGCCACATTGGGAGTACTGTCTACAGTTCTGGTTACCACACCATAGGACTGATATGGAGGTTTTCGAGAGGGTGCAGTAGAAGTTCACTAGGATGTTACCGGAATTAGCGAGTATTAACTATATGCAGAAGTTGGATAAACTTGGAGAAACAAGGAATTGCAGATGCTGGTTTACAACCAAAAGACACATCGTCACATGGATTGGTGACATTCCGGGTCTTCAAAAATGTCCCGACCCGAAACGTCACCTATCCATGTTCGTCAGAGATACTGCCTGACCTTCTGAGTTACTCCAGCCCTTTTTTTGGATAAACGGATAGTCTTCTCGGAAGCGTTAAAGGCTAAAGGGAGAGCTGATAGAAGTATATTACATTTTGAGAGTCATAGACAAGGTAGACAGACAGTCCTTTTCCCAGTGTGAATGCCTAATACCAAGGTGCACAGATGTAAGGGGATGAAGAGGTTAAAGGAGATTTAGGGGCAACTTTTTGTTAACACAGGGAGTTTGGTGCCTGGCATGCTCTGAGAGCAGGGATAAGGTGATGTGAAAACAACTTTTAAGCGACAATTAGACAGGTACGTGAACAGATGGGGAAATCGAGGGACACAGACCATGTGGCATGCAGACAGGATTAGTTTAGATTGGAATCCTGATCTGTGCAGACATGATGAGCTAAATATCTAGTGCTATACTGATCTCTGTTCTATAAAAGAGCAGCCACTATCTATATTCCAAACACATCTATTTGCAGTACAACTGATCTGCAAGCGTGAGTGAGTATATGAGAGTCTGAGTCCCACATATACAAGCCCAATGTGTTTTACTTGTCTTTCAAACATTAGACATCACCATTGCATTTGGAGCACTTCAGAGTCTGTGGTTATAGATGCCTGATGACATCTAAAACCTTGTTTCTCCTTCTGTTTAGTTTAGTTTACTTTGAGATACAGCGCAGAAACAGGACCTTCGGCCCACCGACCAGTGATCCCCACACACTAAAGCTGTCCTACTACATACACTAGGAACAATTTACAATTATACCAAGCCAATTAGCCGACAAACCTGTACAGTTTTGGAGTATGGGAGGAAACCGGAGAAAGCCCACGCAGGTCACGGGGGGAAGCGTACAAACTCAGCACATGTAGACAGCACATGTAGTCAGGATCGAGCCCGGGTCTCTGACGCTGTAAGGCAGCAACTCTACCGCTGCGCCACCGTGCCAGTCAAAATCCTTCAATTGGCCATGGGATAGTTACACCATTCTCCACAGGGAATGTCAAAGTCATTGACAACTTAACTACCACTCAACCTTGACAAGCAAAGATGACAAATATGCTTCAGACCACAGTCTGCTCCTAAGACATGCCAGTGGTAATTAAGTGGAACACAACTGCATTCCATCAACATCACCTCCTTTCGAGAATAGCTGACATTTTCCTATTATTATCATGCCAGGGGTTATTTTTATTTTTAATATTAAATTCAATCAATTGAAAAAGAAAAGCTATATTTTCTGGATTAAAAGCATTGAATGAAAATCCAATGAAAAATAAACCTCAGGGTTAATCCCTATTTATTACCTCAAGTAACATTTTAGTTTATCTTAGATTACAGCGGGGGAAACAGGCCCTTCAGCCCACCACGTCCATGCCGACCAGCGATCACCCGCACACTAATTCTATCCTACGCATGAAGGATAATTTACGGAAGATAATTAACCTACAAATCTGCACGTCTTTGGAATGTGTATATGTTTCTTTTATAAGCTTCTTCAATTTTACCTTTGCAGATTTTATTCAATTATGAGCTGTGGTTACCTTGGCCTGAGGTGCATTCTCCCTGACTGAAGAAATATTCTCCCAGCTACAGGGAATTAATGCATCAAACCCGGGAAAGAAAGACACAAAGTGCTGGAGTAACTCAGCGGGTCAGGTGTTATCTCTGGAGAACATGGACAGGTGACGTTTTGGATTGTGATCCTTCTTCAGACTGATTGAGGTGGTGGGGGGGGGGGGGGGGTTGGAAGAAGAAGGGGGAAGGACAAAGTCTGGCAAGTTAAACATCACCTATCCATGCTCTCCTGAATTACTCCAGCACTTTGCGTCTTTTTCTGCAAACCAGCAGCAGTTCCCTGCTTATACATTTTACCGCTCCACTCAGGAAAGAGTTAAGAAAGGACTGCAGAGGGACACAGCCATGCCAAATAGTACCTGTAGACGACATTTGTCCATGATTATGTGGCAATCCTGAATCTGCTGCAGCCCATATGGTGCCATTTCTGCAGAATATGGCTCATTAAATTTACAGTGTATCAGTGTATATAGTGTATCAGTGGATATATATATATATATATATATATGCCACATATGCAAGCCTGGTTTATTTTACTTATCTTTTAAACATTTCACATTACATGTGGGCATCGCTTTTCAGATAGTGCACTTCTGAGGATGCGGTTCTCGGTGCCTGCTGACATTGAAAACATTATTTCCATGGTTTTTCAATTGGCCATGAGATACTTATACCATTCCCCACAGGGAATCTCCATGTCATTGACAGCTTAACTACCATTCAACCTTGACTAGCAAAGATTACAAATATGCTTCAGACCGCGGCCTGTGTCTGAGCCATACCAGTGATCGTAATTGAAACACAACTGTATTTCATCAACGTCACCCACTTTCAAGACGTTCTTCATTATTATGTCAGAGCTTTATATTATTGCTATTATTTTAAACTGTTATATTTAAGAAGGGTGGATCAGACCCGGGCTCTGTGAGACAGCATCTCTCAAGAATCAAGGGTCAATGGTCAACGACTGCATGTTTTGTCTGTGTGGAGTTTGCAAGTTCTTACTCATGTTCTCTGTATTTGAATACATGTAGAAGGCCTAAACTGATGAAAGTGTATGTAAAATACGGGATATGGAAATACATAGTAATTACAACATGGAAACAGATCAACTGACCCAATCCTATTTTTTGAGTAAACACTTCAAGGACAATTTGCATCCACGTTATGCTTTTCAATAGAATGCATAAAGCAACCAAAATCTTCAAAGCTACATGCCCAGCCATTCTAACCTACCCCACTGTGTGCACTGGAAGGGCATTGTAGAGAGTGCAAGTGAGCACTCTGCAGTACATTTAAAGTTAAGGTTACCAGACTATGAAAGGATCATGCGACACACTGCTTCTACTGCATAACGCATTCCACGGTGTTGAGTAGACTTGAAATTCTAGGCATACATTCCCCTCATCGGCAAACACCTACACTTAACCTTTAGACCCCTAAATTTGATTCACTTCAGTGATCTCTGCAACTGCAAAACTCAGTTCCTCCTGTGGGGGGGGGGGGGGGGGGGGAAGAATATTTGATTTTACTTCCCTCTTACACTCAGGTCTACTTGTTTCTGTAGTATTTGCATCTTCAACAAAAAGAACAATGAGCGTAGAACAGAGAACAGTGCAGTACAGTAACAGGCCCTTTGGCCCAGAATGCCTGTGCCGAATATGGCACCAAGTTTAACTGATCATCTCCGCGGCTGCACTTGTTAGCAAAGCAGCTTTGGTCCAGATTGAATATTGCTGTTCATTGACCATTGGGGTTTTGCAATTCCAAGTACAATGATCATTAAGTTTCCCAAACTGTAATAAATATTATTAGTATTACATTAATATTATTCATTATTATTATTCCTGTTGCAGTATATCGACTGCGGTTACTGAAATAGCTGAAACTACAAATGAATTCATGAGTAGTACTGTACATAGAACCAGTGAAGTGCGGTGAGGTCAATGGCTGGGGAGGCACTGGCTTCTACCCCATCCTAATTTAGTTGTGTGTGTGTTAGTTGTGTGTGTGTTTTAGTTGTCTGTGCGTGATGTGTGTGTGTTAGTTGTCTGTGCGTGATGTGTCTGGGAGGAAAGGGGAGAAGGGAGGGAATGAGAGAAGGGAGGAAGGAGAGAACGGAGGGAGGGAAGTAGAGAAAGAAGGGAGGGAGGGAAGGAAAGATGGGAGGGAAGGAGAAAAGGGAAAAGAGAGAGAGGAAGGAGGGAAGGAGAGAATGGAGGGAGGGAAGAAGGAAGGGAGGGAGGGAAGGGAAGGAGAGAAGGGAGGGAGAGGGCCGGCGGCGGGAGTGGATGCCGGGGTCCCGAGCCGAGAGTAGATTACTCCAGCGTGGGGCCCAATTGGGAGCACTCTGCGGCCCAGAACCTCCGAATCGGCCGCGACAAATCAACACATCAACCTACCAGTCAACGTCGCCCGCGGCTGAGGCTAACTAATGTGGAGGGAGCGCGAGGCAGCACTAATTATGTGATCCTAGGTAATTGACGCTCGCTCTCCCTCCACTGGGCTCAAGACACGCCCCCTCAGTGAGGCAGATGTGATCGCTGCCTCCCCTGCTGCTTTTTCATTGCAGTTTTATGAAGAGACCAGCGAGCCTAAATTTTATGTATTTATACGTGAAATAAGTTACCTGGACTATGGAAGGTGAGAACATGTAATGAAGGGGTTTACAAACATTACATTGGTGACATACATAGAGATAGTAACAGGCACACGCTTATTGCCATGCAGTTTCTGAGGGGTTGCGCAATCAGAGGGGAAGCTCAGCTCGTCGCTGCCTCACCTCTCATCTCTCCCTGTATTTGCAGCGGAGCTGCGCAAATTTGGTGATTTTGACTATAAAAAATGATTAGATTCATATAGAAATGACATTTATAACAGATCAGTGGAAAAATCTTTAAATTTATTTTATTTTATTATTATTTTTCTTTACTTTTCTTAACAGCTATTTTAATTGGGAGTATGACAGGTGAGGCTCTGCCTCCCCTGCCTCCCCTGACCGTACGTCCCTTCATAGAACATAGGACAATACAGCACAGGAACAGGCCATTCGGCCCACAATGCCTGTGCCTAACATGATGCAAATTTGGCTCGAATGAGTCACAGATGACTGACACTTTTGCAGTTTCAGTTGTCTGCGCCACTGTACTTTATGAATTATGACAGTAATTACACTTCAAAAAAACTACCTTGGTTGTAAGAAAATAGAATATGCTGATGTCAGGAAAAATAGTCCAATTTCATTTAGGGATACAGCATGGAAACAAGCCCTTCAGCCCACCAAGTCCGTGCCGACTAGCAATCACCCATACACTAGTTCTATCCTACACACTAGGGGCAGTTTACAGAAGCCAATTAACCTAAAGACCTGTACATCTTTTGAGGGGTGGGAGGAAACCGGAGCACCTGGAGAAAACCCACGGAGGTCACAGGGAGAACGTACAAACTCCGTACCGACAGCACCCGTAGTCAGGATCAAACCCAGGTCTCTGGCACTTTGGCAGCAATACAACGCTACCGCTGCTCCACCCTGGAGGATAGAGGATGAACATAATTTTTAATAACATAGGTCACAGGTTTGGTGAGTGCCATTGAAAAAAACCTTGAGAAGCAGCTTCAGTAATTTGGTAGACTGCACACACTGCTTGTTGCACTGAGGTGAAGAGAGGGAATGTTAAGATAATGAACGTGGAGTCTCTCTAAAATACTATTTTGTCCTGGGTGATGTTAAGCTATGTTACAGTTGTGCTCATCTGAACAAATTATGAGAATAATATCATACTTGCCATGTCACGGAAGAAAGCAATTCAACCCATTGTCTCTCAAACTGATGCACTACATTGGTGAGAATGTGTCTCTGGAACTGGTGCATAGAATAATGAGAGCTTGTCTCTAGAACTGGTGCGCTACAATATTGAGAACTTGTCTTCAGAACTAGATGCCAAGAACCTGTCTCTGGAAATGGTGCGCGACAATGGTCAGAAACTGTTTCTGGAACTGGTGCCTAGAGTATTGAAAACCTGTCTCTGGATCTGGTGCCTAGAGTGTTGAGAACCTGTCTCTGGAACTGAGAACTTCTCTTTGAAACTGATGCGCTACAAGGCTGGGAACTATGTTCTGCAAACTGTATCTTTCCCTTCTCTCTACCTATGGTACTTGAGTTTGGCTTGATTGGATTTATGTGTAGTGTTATCAGATTTGATCAAATTGTATGCACCACAAAGCTTTTCACTGTACCTCGATACACGTGACAATGATAAACCTAAACTGAAACCTAAATCATTGTGTCCGTGCTGGATCCAGCAGATGAATCCTTCTCCTTGTTTCCCTCCACCCCTTTAAAATATTCACCCTCACACACCCGTTGACTCCCCATGTGATTCTCTCCATACAAACCTTCAGTAAAGGGGAATTTACAATGGTCAATTACTTCCAGGACAAATTAAGACTGTGGGAGTAAATGGAAGTTCTTCCGATAACTAGTGTGGTCACAGGCACAAAGTGCAAACTTTGCCGAGGCTGCACCTAAGATCACGGTTAAATCCAGGTCCCTGGATCTATGAAGCAGCAAGACTACCTGCTGCATCACCTTTCCCCATGCTTCATCTTGCAAAATTGGAGACTTACTGGTATTGAAATCACAGACCAAGCCCCAGCCTGTTAATGTTATTCACGTCTCCACACTCGATGACTCTGCTGTTCCTTCTCATCCTTTCTTTCCATAATCACTGCATCATTCGTGAGTCTCCACAGCTGGAGGAAGTGGTAAGCATAATGGATAAGTATGAGCTGCTTCAGAGCTGAGCCAGATGACCCAAGACTCCAAGGCAGAGAGCAGAGAAAAATAAGACTAAAGGGAGATTTTAATGAGTTACATTCCTCACATTTACATTGATTGTCCGATAGAAGGTGCAATGTTTTAAATTAGAGAGTTTATATTCTGAAAAAATAATCATGATCAAATTGGGGCAGCACCGTAGCACAGCGGTGGACGAGCTGCCTTACAGCGCCAGTGACCCGGGTTTGATCCTGACTACGGGTGCTGTCTGTATGGAGCTTGTACCTTCTCCCTGTGACCACGTGGGTTTTCTCCGGGTTCTCTGGTTTCCTCCCATGTTTCAAAGACGTGCAGGTTTGTAGGTTTATTGAATTCTGTAAATTGTCCCCAGTGCGTAGGGTAGAACTAATGTATGGGTAATGGTTGGTCAGCGTGGACTCGGTGGGTCAAAGGTCCCGATTACATTCAATGATCAGCCATGATCATATTGAATGGCGGTGCAGGCTCGAAGGGCCGAATGCAGTACTCCTGCACCTATTTTCTATGTTTCTACATGCTGTATCTCTAAACTAAACAAAATAAATTTTAACACACTTGGTTCAAAAATCGTTTCTCTATACCCCACCTAAATCTTTCTCCTGATCACCAGTAGTCCTTTCTTTGACCAGGCCATGTGATGACATTATACTGCATGAAACGTGGCCTTCTGTGATCAAAATGCTCTTGACAGCAAGTTCAGCCTTAAATAAAGATAAACAGATAAATCTAAGATAAAGTTCAGCACCAAATGCAATCATGGACACCTTCATTCAGCGAAATCCGAGGTGTTATGCTACCTTAATTTGGCGTAAAAGAATGAATGTCTTAAGGCCAAGGATTTGTGCGATCTTTAAAGTGAATCCACGATATTGAAACTGCTTTCACTTTACATCACTGCTGCCAATCTAAAACGTTTAGATGCTATCTGACTGGGATTGAGGAAACTTTGCCCAATTAAGATTTTTAACCTTCAAGGTCTGAGGCATGTGGCGCTAATGTAGGAAAGAGTTCAACTGTTACTTTGATTTTTCGATTTTATCTTGGATAGTTCTCTGCAAAGGACATCCTGCTGTTTCATCATCCCATATGCAACAGTTTGGCTTTGAAACTTTTCACTATAAATGTCAATGAATTGCAACTAATGAAGTCATGCTTCTACTTAGTTAGAAAACAGACACCAAGGAAGCAAAACCAGACTGTTTATCCCTTCCTCTAACTACACAGCTAAAATTAAACAGACCCATCTCTTACATGAAGGAGGTCACGGCACCTTGTTAGGGTGCACAAATCCACTAGCCACTCCATTTATTATCTTAATTTGTGCATTTCTCCACATAAAATCCCCTTTTGAAAGTGGTATGCTACTGAAGTTTAAACGCACATGAAACACTTCATAAAACTAGCACTTCCTCCCCCAGAGGTTACGCAAAGTAAATTCAGGGGGAGTAATACTTTCAGATTCGGGACACGGCAGATTGTTTAAATCTTAGGCTCATTACCGTTCAGTAGCAGACAGTTGCAACTTAGCATCTTTGGCGTTCACCTCTGTCTGCACAGCCGCTCCAAGCCAAAGCCTCAGGCTGGAAGGACGCGAATAACGCCTGCAACTCCTCATCTGCCTGATTTCCGGTGCGAGACACGCTACTGAGGAGGGGGGAAATGTTTTATTCACTTTTCTCTGTAAGACTAACAAAGTCTGAGGATAGTAAATACAGGAAGCTCAAACTCTATTGGATTGGTAGCAATTTTACCTCAGTTTCTTATAGTGTACCTGTGTTAAAATGATTGCCACAGTGCCACAGAGACCAAAAGACAGTCTGCATGATGCGTCTATTTTTGTCACCTTATATCTTCACCCTGAAGAAAAACATATTCTCGTCATTGAATCTTTTTTTGCTTTTATATTTCACTCTGAACTTTGCATTAAAAGTCTATTGACAATATTTATTCATCTTTGCCACTACCTCCAATCAGTCTTGAGTTTGTATATGTGTGAACCAATGTTCACTTAATAATAGTTATAAAGGAAACAGGCCCTTTGACCCAGCTTGTCCATGCCGACCAAGTTGCCTACTTGAGCCTGATACTATGATTACAAGGATGATCTCAGATTCTTTTACTACCGTGTTTATCATTATCTGGAAATTCCTATGCTAGTTTAAAGGCTGCCCCATGAACACCATTATCGCAGTGTTATAGAGTCAGGGAGTCATACAGCATAGAAACAGACCCTTCGGCCCAACTTGCCCATGACGACTAACATGCCCCATCTATACTAGTCCCATCTGCCTGCGATTGTCCCATATCCCTCTAAACCTGTCCTATCCATGTACCTGTCGAAATTATTCTTTAATGTTGCAACAGTCTCTGCCTCAAGTACTTCCTCCGCCAGCTCATTCCATATACTCACCACATTTTGTGTGCAAAAGCTATCCCTCTGCACTCTTTCCAGCTTGACAACATCTTTCCTGTAACATGGTGACCAAAACTGAACACAATACTCTAAATGTGGCCTCACCAACATCTTAAATAACTGCAACATGACCTCCCAACTTCTGTATTCAATACTCTGACTGATGAAGGGCAATGTGTTGAAAGCCTTTTTGACCACCTTATCTACCTGTGACACCAGTGGAATAATGGCCATTTGGTCACTGTCAACCACATCAAATCTTACTTGGTACTAAGCCTCTGTCTTTAATCACCAGCTACTGGGTGTGTTTGAAAATGTCCCGCCTAGTTCTCCACACCTGAGTCTGGATTTAAGAACCTGGAAGGGGTGTTAGAGCACCCATGGCAACATAGTCAAAGTCATCCTGCAACATTGCAAGATAAAGATAGAATTGTCATTGTATGTGTAAGTCGTGTTGGTGTCACAAGGATAGGTCGTGATTGAGAGTTGCTGATGAAACATTCAAATGGTCTGATTTGACCCAGGAATGGTTGTGAACTTGGACAAAACACAAAGTGCTGGAGGAACTCAGAGGTCAGCCAGCATCTGTGAAAGGAAAAGACAGACATTGTTTTGGTTCAGGACTGAAGAAGGAACACGAACCAAAATGTAACCTGTCCATGCCCTCCAAAAATGTTGCCTGATCCATTGAGTTTATCCCACACTTTGTATTTTGTATTTTGCTCGAGATTCCAGTGTCTGCAATTTCTTGTTTGTCCATGCTTGCAAGTTTGATTTATTCTGGGTTAAAACAATTTTCAATAAGATAGTGCCAATAATCTTCAATAAGTTATCTAATTCTAAGGTGTATGTGTTTACTATGCCATTGTCTAGATATGTTCACCAATCTGGTGCATCGTCATCAATCCAACACTATCAACCTATCACTACAGCTGCTCCTCGACCTACGATGGGGTTACGTTCCGATAAATCTATCGTAAACCGATGGATTTATGTGCCGTCTATTTGGACTGCCAACTTATGCAACACTGCTTTAGTTCCATACTGAGATCCTTGCAGTCATGTTCATTGGTCACAGGAGCAGAACTTACGTGACATCATTTACGCGTCACGACGCACGACCCGCGCATGGTGCGCATTACGCACGCATGGTGCGCGATGACATAGGCAGTGACAGCAGCCGCGCGCGGCGTCGCAGGATTTTGTGATGTGCAAAATCTTTGCGCGCCATCTGCATGACGCGCAAATGATGGCCAAGTGGACATGCCCTTTACTAATCAAGAATTTGTCAATCTCCGCCTTCACCATATTTTCATACAAATGAACCATCTCATATGCTTTATATTGAAATTCATTCAGCAATTATATGTCTATTATATCTATTAATATTTTATAACATGCCATTATAATCTTCCTTCATGCTAATGATATCTCTTAATTTAACACTGTCCATAATTTTTTTAATTATATTTCATTGGCCCCAGTAAGTGGAATACCACAATACATCTTTTGCCAGTATCCATTCTGAGCTTGTGTTACTGCTTGATCTGTTCCTAATTCCATACGCAGATGTAACTGATGACTTTATGTTTAGTTTAGGTTTAGATGTACAATGTGGAAACAGGCACTCCACCCCACTGTGTCCGTGCCGACCAACGATCACCCACCCATTCACTAGTCCTATCCTACACACTGGTGGCAATTTACAGAGGCCAATTAACCTACAAGAAGGGTTTTGGCCCGAAACGTTGCCTATTTCCTTCGCTCCATAGATGCTGCTGCACCCGCTGAGTTTCTCCAGCATTTTTGTGTACCTTCGATTTTCCAGCATCTGCAGTTCCTTCTTTAACAACCTACAAACCTGTCTTTGGTATGTGGGAGAAAACCGGAACATCCGGAGAAAACCCATGTTGTCACAGGGAGAACGTATAAACTCCATACAGACAGTACCTGTAGTCAAGATCGAACTCAGGTCTCTGGCGCAGTAAGGCAGCAACTCTACCACTGCGTAACTGTGCCACCCTCAAGATGCAGTCTACTGACAAAATCCGTTTGAAAATCTTTTTAATACTTATTTTGTATTGCCCTTGTTTGTATTGCATTGAGTTGATATGTAGAAGTAGAATCTTTGTTTCTGAAATTTATGCTGACAACACTTGTATTTTCAGTTTCTAAACGGTTTTTTTTCTCTTACATCTTTGAATAAAGATGAATATTAAGTTCCCTTGGATGTCCTACCTTCCATACTGAATACAGAAATAGCAGATCTCTCGTTTCTCCTTCCCTGACTTTCGTCTGAAGAAGGGTCTCGACCAAAAATGGCACCCATTCCTTTTCTGCCTGTCCCGCTGAGTTACTCCAGCATTTTGTGTCTATCTATAGAGATAGCGTTAATTGCCCAGGTCTTCTGGTAATTATCTCTTTTCTAATAATATTTATCCCTTCCCTAACTAATAGTTTCAATTGATTCAAATATTTAAAGTTACAGGTACAGAATCTTTTCTCTGTTACGAGGGTTGCACAGTGGCACAGCCGGTAGAATTGCTGCGTCAAAGTGCCAGAGACCCGGGTTAGATCCTGTCCTCGGGTGCTGCCTGCGTGGAGTTTGTACGTTCTTCCTGTAACTGCATGGGTTTCCTCCCATATCCCCAAAACATGTGGGTTTGTAGGTTAATTGGCCTCTGTAAATTGATCCTAGTCATAAGGTCATAAATGATAGAAGAATTAAGCCATTCGGCCCATCAAGTCTACTCTGCCATTCAATCATGGCTGATAGTGTAGGGAGTGGACGCGAATGTGGCCCAGCATAGAACTAGTGTTAACTAGCAATCAACATGGATTCAGTGGGCCTAAGAGCCTGTTTCCATGATATACATGTAACCAAATCAAACATCCAAAGAATGAAAATCAGAATTCCCTTGCTCCTCATAAGACTCTCTCAGCCACTGTTAGAGATCGACGGCCAGTCTTCATTTTAACCCTGAAGTCCATAGAAAAAGGTTTTGCAGGAAATAGTTTTACTCCAAATAGCTCTGGGCAGGAACACTTGAAAGCACTTTACTCTAAGCGGTTCTGCATGTCAGATATCTAGTGGAGGTCTGAAGAGGAAACTGGACTATAATATTCTCTGTAATTAGTATGGTAAATGGCAAATGCAATTATATCCACAGTATAGCTCTGGATTCAAGTCCCCACTTGACTCTGAAGAGAAACACAGACTCCGTGAAGGATAAATTTCACAATGAGTGCAATTTCAGCCCAAATACAACACCAGTAGATATCAAACCGAATTTTAAAAGTTCACAGTAGGTTCCTGCCATTTTGTAAACCATCCTTGGGTTAAACCTATTGAGAGCAGAGATACATCTGGAAGTGGTTTTAAAACATTTGAAATCTAAAATAAAAAGAGAACAATGGGCTGAACACACAGAACATTCAGAAAGAACATAATATAGATCTGCCACAGATCTCTTATAGAAGTAGCTTTCAATTTGTATTCTATAAAATGTATAGAACAAGAGAAAGGTTTTTGAGTTCAATGGGCACATGTAAACCCCATGGTGGCGATGGGACTTTCAACCAGCTATCCACCTCCGTCCCAGAATAGGTAGCTTTTGTTTGGATGTAAACTGGGCTCCACTTCAATCACTCTTGGTTTTAATGATGACAGTATGGGGAGGGTGAAGGGTGCAGGAGTATATTTGGAGTTGAGGGAACATGTTCGTAGAAAGTGGGTTGTTTAAATATTATGAGGAAGCTTCTTCCTTTTGAATTATCTATTATTTTTTATTTTATAGACTCATACAATGTAGAAACTGGCCCTTTGGCCCAACTTACCCATATGACTAACATGTCCCATCTACATTAGTTCACAAGTTATAGTTCACAAGTTATAGGAGTAGAATTAGGCCATTTGGCCAATCGAGTCTGATCTATACCTCCTAATCCCATTATCCAGCCTTCTCCCCAGAACCCTTGACACCTGTTCTAATCAACAATTTGTCTGGTCTCTGCCTTAAATATATCCACTGATTTGCCCTCGACAGCCGACTGTGACAGCGAGTTCCACAGATTTTCCACTGGTTTTAATGAAGACAGGATGGGTAGGGCGAAGGGAGTTGGTGTTGGTGATATTTGGAGTTGAGGGAATATGTTCGTAGGAAATGGGTTAGATAAATATTATGAGGCTTCTTTTTGAATTAACTATTATTTTTATTTTATGGAGTCATACTATGTAGTAACTTGCCCATACCGACCAACATGTCCCATCTCCACTGGTCCCACCTGCCTGCGTTTGTCCCATATCCTTCTAAACCTGTCCTCTACCCATGTACCTGTCCATACGTTTCTTAAAGATTGCGATGCTACCTGTCTCAACTACCTCCTCCGGCAGCTCGTTCCATACAACATCTAACCAGAGTTTACTGGCTCGTAGGTAACCCAACAAATTCACGGACTGACCATGAGTGAGTTGTTATCCGTTGATGTGGTCTGCCCACATCTCACAATCGCACGCCACAACCTTCCTAAATATCCTCCGTTGCATACTCATCTTTGGCCAACCCAGCTCCCGACTTCGGCCACAGATTCCTCCTGGTGGCGCCACGATGGCAGCCTCGCCAACAGTCTTGTCTTTCTTTTCGTCTTTAAAAAAATATATTTTTAGTGTCTTTTAAAAGTATGTTGATGTTATTTGGTTTGTTTTATGTGGGAGGTGGGCGGGGGTGGTCAGGGGAAACTTTTTCAATCTCTTACCTTGCCGGAGGTGCGATTGTTTTCCGGATCGTACCTCCGGTCATTCTACGGCCTAACATCGTGGAACTTGTTCGGGACTGACTTTGAGCCCCAACGCGGGGCCGTGGACTTACCATCGGAGTCGATCCCTTGCCTGGGATCGAGGCTCCAACCGCACCCTGCGGATTTCAACATCGAGGAGCTTGCAGTCTCGGGTGATCCAAACGACGCAGAAGGTTTCAACCAGCCCCGACCCGGGTCTGATCGCCTGGCGCGGTGGAGCTGAGATTTCCCCCCGATGCAGGAACTTGATCGCCCCGACGCGAGGGCCCAAACGCCACCGGCTGCGGGAGCCAAGATCGCCCTGTCAACTTGATCCCCCCGACCATGGGAGAACAAAGAAGGGAAGAGATTGAACTTTTTTTTCGCCTTCCATCACAGTGAGGTATAGGGAGGAGTCACTGTGGTGGATGTTTAAAATGTATTTGTGTGTCCAGTTGCTTTTCATTTGTATGACTGTATGGCAAATGAAATTTCTCGTATGTTGCAAAACATTCTTGGCTATTAAAGTATTATTATGATTATGATTTTGATTGTGATTACGCAATGCTAGCTTTCTTTCTCCTCTTCAAACCCGTTTCCAAATTTTCACTCAACTGTGATCTCCTGTTTGGAATCCAACTCCTATACTCTGTTTTTCTTAAGCAATTCTGCTATGCTGTGAAATTCAGGTATGGATTCCCATAGATGTATCTGGCATCAGACTCTCTCTCCTTCCTGTTTGTTATCAGACTACAATCACGAGCAAAGGCCTGCACACAGAATAGCTTTTTAGTCTGAATCTAGGCAGGAGAAGAGAGAAGCTAATCGGAACATGCCATTAAACTCAGCAGGAATAGTGACCACAAAATTGTATATTCCAAAATCTGCTCCTTCAGCTTCTCCGGGATCAGATTGAGACCATTAACACTGCATGAATTAACCCAATTTTGCTATTAGAAAACTCTGCATCTCATGTGGCTTAAGATTCTGGTGTAAAACCTGGCCCCAGCCTCAATAAATGACTTTTTTTTTCTCTTTCCCAGAACGGAGATAAGACAGCTAAACACAAAGCTGCAAATGGGGGCATCAACTAAGCTGTGCAAGAAGATTGAGCCTTATTGCCTCCCTTTGTTTTTAGAAAGTAGTTGAACGCTGTAGAACCATTCTTTTTCAATAAATAAAATCCAGTATCTCAGGCAGTATAAACATATTCTTGCAATTCAGTAAAATATCTTAGAGACCAATATGTTTAAGGAGACACAAGGAACAGCAGATGCTGGTTTACAGAATAAAAACACAAAAAGTGCCGGAGTAACTCAGTGGATCAGACAACATCTTTGGAGGGTGTGGATAGGTGATTTAGGTCGAGACCCTTCATCGGATTGTAGTTGTGGGAGAAACAGCTGGAAAAGAGATGGGAGTGGGATAAATCTGACAAGTGATAGGTGGATACAGGTGAGGGTGGGATTTGTTTGGCAAATGGGTGGACAAAGGATGCAGAGGTTGAGAAGACAAAAGAGTATACTGTAGGTGGAAGGGGATGGGTGGAAAGGAAAAAGGGAAATAAATGTAAGGATCTTATTTGAAAATATATCATTAATACGTACAAATATCTCTGTACTTTCGGGTCTTTGTACAGGAACTTTGGTAATTACGGACCAAATGTACTTTTAAAGAGCATTTACAGAATCAGACAGAAATATATCATAAATTCAGAAGCAAAAAAGCTTGAGATTTAATGTAGTGGTCAGGCACCCACAGTTCTAATGTTATTTTTAAAAGAGATGAAATGGGTAATGGAGTTAGACCACAAGACAGACGACAGATGATCACAATCAATGGTTATTAGTTGCAGATTTCTGAAAGAAACCAAATACATCCAACCTTCTTTTCAAGCAGCTTAAAATAATGATCTGTCAAAACGTTGGATCTCAATAACCACACCTGGGAGCAAACAGTATAGTTTGCAACAAAAATAGACACAAAGTGCTGGAACAACTGAGCGGGTCAGGCAGCAACTCTGGAGAAAAGGAACAGGCGACATTTCGTTTCGGAACCCTTTTCCACCTCTTCCTTTTCTCCAGAGATGCTGCCTGGCCTGCTGAGTTGCTCCATGCTCCTCGGTATAAACCAGCATTTGCAATTCCTTCCTACACAGTATAGTTTGCATGCCACATCAGAAATTATATATTGAATAATAGCTAATGTAAATTTCATGATGTGCCATAATGGAGGAGCCGTGATAATCAGGGAAAGTAATGAGCTGGAAATTAAAACTGGAACTCATCATGGTAATAGGAGCATGAAAGGGATGTATTATATGAAGGCTTTCACAATCAGAGGAAGCCCTGACATGTTTTGCCAATGAGTTCTCCTTGCAATGCATTACCATTGTAATGTAGAGAGTGGCATTTCCCACTTGCGCTCAGCACGTTCCCTGAAAATGTAATGTGATAATGATCAGATAATGTTCAGATAATTTTCTTTAGTGACTTTCATTGTTTAAAGTACAAACTAGGTCACATTCTGCAGCCCATTCCACCCCTGTTGTATATTTGTAATTTATAATGCTATTAATTAGTTTACATTAGTCTAAAGATATAGCATGGAAACAAGCCCTTCAGCCAACCAAGCCCACGCCGACCATCGATTTTACTTCGGAGTCACGTGAGTGACTACGTGAAGACCCCGTTCAGCACGCATGCGTGACATTAGCGTTCAAGCAGTGCAACAGCGACGACCGGGAGTACAGGCGCTCCCGCTACACGTCGGTGAAAACTAAACAGCGGACCATCAGGTAAGTCTTACACTGAGGTCGTAATCCGCAAGCTGTGCTCTGCTCTCTATTCCAGAGGAACTGGGAACAGGAGCAGCACGGCAAAGGAGAAAACCGCCCCCCGTTCGACTCCAACAGAACGGGAGTGTTCCATCAGTGGGGGGCGAGAGGCGGCACCTGGACCGCATATGCGGCGGTCCACCGTCATCGAGACCGAGCCGAGCCCAGTCCCGCTAGCGTAGCCTGATGAGCGGCAGCGGGCTGGAGGAAAAGTTTAAAAAAAAAACACACAAAAAACGGCCGGTTATGTCTGACTCCGATGAGGAGGGTCCGCCTTAGAGCGGCAGAACTAGCCGCCTGAGCCGAATGGAAAGGCTCATGGAGCAACTGCTCCAGCGAGACTTGCTTCAGGAGCTAGAGCAGTCTCGCCAGGGGGATCAGGCACTCCCACAGCAGTGCTCTACAATGCACTGGCCATCGCTTTCCCCTCAAAGCAGGGCAGCGTTGGCGACCAGGGCTGGGCTGGTCAGGAACAGGGGTCATTGGCTGAAGATGTCGGGAGTACGCTTGGGGTACAGGATCAGGAAGAGCTGCTGGGTGTGGAGATTCGCTACGTGGTTTCACCACGAGCAGGGCGGCCATTGGAGCCAAAACTGGCGGCCAGCATTAACCACCTGTCCCTCAAACCCCTACAAGACAGGTACTTAATGAGGCACTAGAGCTGGAAAACTGCAGTTCGCTCAATGTACCGGCTGTTAACAGCCAAATCTGGGGGGGGGGACAGAGTATCCGGAACCAGGAGCTAAAATCCTCATGCTCCTGACGACAGGGATAACAGCCTATGCTCGTTCCGTGGATGGGGTGGATATGACCACAAACCAGCAAGACACTCTGGCTCTGCTGTGCTACACCCAATATGAGATAAATAACCTCCGCAAGGAGAGAATAAGACCTGCCCTCAATCCCAGGTTTGCAGGACTGTGTAAAACACCGGCCTCAGAGCCGCAGATCCTGTTATTTGGAAGGACAAGTGAAAGACCTGGAGGAAGAGTCCAAAGCATTTGGCCTCATGAGGGCAGGCCCCGGAACGAGCAGACCCACACAAAAAAACAGACGGCAGTACCCCACCGCGTCCACCAGTCAAGGTCAAATTTAGGTAACTGGTGAAAGCTCGGGGTCCGCATACTATCCCCGAAAGCCTTTTTAGGCCAGGGCCCAGAGCGGACCCCATGGAAAATGCGCCACCCCCAATCAGCAGTACATCAGCAGTACATCCAGCAGTATAACGACGGATGAACAAACGGAAGAAAGGAACACTACCATAACTATGGAGGTAGGTGGGTCTGGTTCCTACCAGCATGTAAATGGGGAACTGTACTAACAGGAGGTCTGTACTAACAGGAGGTGTCTCACGAATCATAGTTATATACTTAACAGTATTCGGGGATACAAAATAGAGTTCATTCAAGAAAACATGCCACCAGTTCAGCACGTACCCCAAAGGGTCTTTACCCTCTCAGTCAAAGAGAACTAGAGGCTCAAGCAGAACTGGGGAGGTTACTTACAAAGGGTGTCATTGAGAAATCCAAACATGATCCTTTGGAATTTGTCTCAAATATATTTACCAAAAGCAAAAAAGATGGTGGATGTCGCATCATCATTGACTTAACCTCACTAAATACCTTTGTTAAGTATGTACATTTCAAAATGGAAACATTTGTAACTGCTAAACAACTGATTTCCAAAGGATACTTTATGGCAAGCATTGATTTAAAAGATGCCTACTATTCAGTACCCATTCACAAGGGTCATCGCAGATACCTGAAAACTTACCTGGATGGGGCAACTATGGCAGTATAAAGTGTTGCCTAATGGGTTGACATCAGCCTTAGACTATTTACCAAGATATTAAAACCAGCCTTGGCAACATTAACGAAACAAAGACATATTGTCATGGCGTATCTTGATGATATCCTAATAGTTGGCAAAACCATGGAGTTGGCTAAATCAGCTGTATTAGCTACCAAACAATTGTTTGAAACCCTGGGTTTGTCATACATCCAGATAAATCTAAGTTGACGCCATCCACAACTATGGACTATCTGGGATTCACAATTAACTCAATCCACATGTCTGTAACGTTGCCAAAAGGTAAAGCAGCAGAATTGGCACAGATGTGCAACAATTTAATGGTAAGCAATCGACCAACCATCCGACAAGTGGCAAGAGTAATTGGTAAAATGGTAGCAGCATTTTCAGCTACACAATTTGGACTCCTGCATTATCAGCACCTACAAAGGGCAAAAGTACAGGCGTTGAAACGACATGCAGGTCACTTTGACAGATCCATGAAACTACCCATTGAAGCAATATCAGAGTTACAATGGTGGATATAACACATTTGGCATAGTTCCAGCCCTATCATCATCAATAACCCAACGTTAACTATACAAACAGATGCCAGTGCTCAAGGCTGGGGAGCAACTAATACCATATCCAGCACAGGTGGTAGATGGACTAACCTAGACTCGTCTTTACTACAAACACTGGGCATAAATTATTTGGAAATGTTGGGTGCGTTTTATGGTTTTAAAGCATATTCTAGGAATATGCACAACTTGCATGTTCATTTACAAATTGATAATATCACGGTGGTGGCCTATATTAACCATATGACCGGAATAAAATCGATATCATGTGACAATTGGGTCAACACAATCTGGTAATGGTGGGTCGATAGACATATTTGGCTATCAGCAACTTACCTACCAGGTAAGCTAAATACAGTGCCAGGTCACGCAAATTCAATGATAAACACCGAATGGATGTTAAATCCTAGAGCTTTTGCTAAAATTACAAACCAATATGGCACACCAGATATCGATCTCTTTGCATCCAGACTAAATCACCACGTACCAATGTATGTCCCTTGGGAACCACACCCTGAGGCAGCAGCGATAGATGCATTCGCGCTGAACTGGGGGACCTATTTCTTCTATGCTTTTTTCCCCTTCTGCCTTAATCTGTAGGGTACTACGCAAAATACAGATGGACTCTGCTTCAGGTATTTTGATAGTACCAACTGGCCTACACAGCCATGGTTCCCAGTGGTCCTCGACATGGTCATCGAAACTCCTATGACCTTTCCCAGTGGCCCAGACCTATTGACGCACCCTGTATCAGGCATAAGTCATCCATGCCATGCCAAAATTAACCTACTGGGTTGCAGATTATCAAAAGACCACTGCTGGGACTGGGATTGTCTGACAGGACCATCAACATGATGACACCGTATGTCCACCAGGAAACAATACCTATCGAGCATCAGGAAGTGGGAAAGATACTGCTCGACTACTGGGACAACGTACTCATCTGCAACCATAACCAATGTACTGGAGTTCCTGGGGGGCCTTCACCATAATGAAGGATTGAGCTACAGCGCCATCAATACTGCCAGACGTGCGCTGTCAGCCTACTTAAAACAGGTGCCAGGACAACAGGCCATAGGGTCTCACCCGCTGGTGATCAAACTCATGAGGAGTATCGTCAACTCCAACCCTCTTAGACCTAGGTATACACAAATCTGGGATGTCAGTGTGGTCCTGACATACCTAAGGGGATGGTCCCCAGCCAGGTCTCTCACCCTGGAAAAGCTAGCCCTGAAAACGGTCATGCTGATGCTACTAGTCTCAGCACAAAGAGTCCAGTCCCTCCACTTACTGCGACTGGACAACATGGTTATAACACCAGACCGGGTCTCATTCACCATTCAGGAGCTGCTAAAGCAGAGCAAGCAAGGAACTTGAGTCCTAGTTATGGATTTCCGGGCATACCCACCTGACCTACGGTTGTGTGTCATGACTCACTTATTCACTTACAACAACACAACAAGAGATTCTCGAGGGAGAAGGGAAAAAAATAAATACAATTTAAAAATAAATAAATAAATAAATAAATAAAAAGCCTTATGGGTCAGCCACAAGAAACCTCATGGTTGGGTGTCGAGCCAAACCATCTCGAGATGGCTCAAGCAGGTACTGGGAGCTGCTGGAGTAGATACTGATGTATATACATCTCACTCCACCAGGGCAACATCCACATCGGCGGCTAAAAGAATGAACATGGAGAAAACGTTCCAAACGTTCTACCACAAGCCGCTAGCAGAACCTGTGTTATTTGCAGAAAGAGTTTTAAAATCTGCAAAAATATATAATTTAAGCCCGGGGGAGCATTTTGTCTTTTGTTATTGTTTAATAGATACCATTATTGTTTATAAACAGATTATGGTTGATTACGATAACATACTTCCTCCCTTGAATGACTTCGGCAGCGAGTGAAGTATGAACTGTTACACAGTTTGAAATCACAGAGCTTTAAAATCTTCACGTAGTCACTCACGTGACTCCGAAGTAAAATAGTAAGATTAAACAAGAACTTACCAGTTTGAAGTTTGATCTGTATTTTATGAGGAGTTACGATGAGGGATTACGTGCCCTCCGCTCCCACCCTCAAATATATAGATCAACAGGTATCTTAGTTCTCCTTTTCTTTACTATGTTTATTTCAATTATTGTGTTTCCTGTGATTCCACACCGCTGCTTTGAAGAATGTCGCGCATGCGTGCTGAACGGGGTCTTCACGTAATCCCTCATCGTAACTCCTCATAAAATACAGATCAAACTTCAAACTGGTAAGTTCTCGTTTAATCTTACTATCATCCATTCTCACGAGTTTTATCCCACTTTCTCATCTACTCCTTACACATTAGGGGCAATTTTACAGAGGCCAATTAACCTGCTGCAGGTCTTTGGGATGTGAAAAGAAACTGGAGCACCTGGAGGAAATACATACGGTCACAGGGAGAATGTGCAAACTCCACACAGACAGGAGCTGAGGTCAGGATCGAACCTGGACATAATTAAAAAAAACTTATTTCCCACAGTCATTTTCCAACGACGACTTTCTTTGCAATTTATAAATGTCTTAATGAGGTCTATTCAACAAAGTCTGTTTCTCTGAGTGAAATCTTGTAAGAAACTGTTGCTTTTAATATGAACCAACAAATTATTATTAAATCTTTTAATGAGGTTTACTAATTTATCGTGTGCCAATTTTTTCTATATTTTGCCACACAAACCATCTTATTAAGAGATAATATATCCTTCAACAATGTACAATATCATCTTGCACATTTCTTGTAACTGTACCTATCATAAAATTTAATCTGCAATATAATAGATTTTCTAAACGCCCAGAATATATGACACAAAAAAACTAGCTTTCTGTTATCAAATCAGTCACTTGGCATCTCATTTTTGTTTAATTATATTAATTTAATCAATAAAGTTGTCAGAAGGCCTCAAACTACAAATTTGATGCTATTTTTGTTTTAAGTTTGTACAAAAAAACTGCATTTCATGAGAATCTACAACACAACGTTATAACGAGAGTAGAATCTGGATAGAATAATTGTTGCTGTGAAGAAAATTATTGATTACAAATTCACAGTGTCGAAAGATATATAATTAATTTGAACACTTTCACATTTCTGAGTGACTACACCAGAAATGTCTTATTGGCTGTATTGTACTTTAGGAAGTCTTGAGGTGATTTATTTTTACATGGAAACAGGCCCTTCAGCCCACCGAGTTCACGGCGACCATCGATTGCCCGACACACTAGGTCTGTTATCCCACTCCACACACACACTCGGGGCAATTCTACAGAGTTTAATTAACCTACAAACCCACACACCATTGGGATGGGATAGAGCACCAGGAAGAAACCCATGCAGTCCCAGGGCAAATGTTCAAACTCCACACAGACACAGACCCGAGGTCAGTATCGAACCTTGGTCTCTGGAGCTGTGAGGCAGCAGCTCAACCAGCTGCGCCACTGTGCCGCTCTTAAATGAAAGGTGGTGCTGATTAATTGATCCACAATTAACTTCCCTGAGTTCCCTACCACCCATGACTTTTTCCAAAGTAAACAAATGTGAGAAATATTCTTTAGCACCTTGCCCATCTCCTGTGGCTCCATGGCCAAATGGATGTATTTCCCCCATGGTCTCCTTGGAGCTCCCCCATGGTCTCCATGTTGAATAGTAAATGTACGCATTGATTTGATTTGATTGATTTTTACTTTATTAATCCCCTTATTCAGGGGAAATTCTGATGTACTTGCAGCACACTAATAAAAATACAACATAGCATTAAGAAGTTTAACATTAAACATAAAAACATCCCCCCACAATTGTTCCCATTATGAGGGAAGGCACAAAGTCCAGTCCCCATCCCCATGTCCACCCATAGTCGGGCCTATTGAGGCCTCCACAGTCGCCACTACGGAGGCTCGATGTTCCTGGCCGTTCTCACCGGGTGATGGTACTCCGGCGTTGGGAGAACCCTCTCAGCGGCTTGGGGTGCCAGGAACGGCCGCCTTCTTACTGGAGACCGCGGCTTCCAAGCCAACAGGCCGCTCTGGACGGAGCTGCACATACTGGCGATCTCGGCGAGAGATCCCAGGCTCCGCGATGTTAAAGTCAGCGCCGCCGCCCGCAGCTGGCCGCTCCACAGCCCCGCGGCTCCGCGATGTTTTTATCGGCGGTCCCCGCAGCTGGCCGCTCCACAGACCCGCGGCTCCGCGATGTTTTTATCGGCGGTCCCCGCAGCTGGCCGCTCCACAGACCCGCGGCTCCGCGATGTTTTTATCGGCGGTCCCCGCAGCTGGCCGCTCCACAGACCCGCGGCTCCGCGATGTTTTTATCGGCGGTCCCAGCATACCGGAGTTCCAGCGTGGCGACCCAGACAAGGCATCGGCCACTCCGCGATAGCGCTCCAGCGCTGTGCCGCCGCCGAAGCCGAGGTTCTGGCCACGTCCACTCAGGAAACGTCGCTCCAGGCCCCGCTGGTAGGCCGCGAGGACGGGTCAAAGGCGCTGCTCGGAGTAAGGCAACCCCTCCGACCAGGTAGGGACTCGAAAAACAGTTTCCCCCTTCCCCCCCACCACCCCCCACACATAAAAAGATTAGGCCCCCTGACTGCACCCTCAACGTACTAAAAATAATAAAAAAGAAGGGGTAAAAAACGGACAGCTGCAGGACAGGCAGCCGTTCAGGACATGCGCAGTAGCTCTTCCACTTCCGACTGACATAACATCCAATTTATGCATGGGGCCGCGGGATATAATCCGTACGCAAGTCAGAGAGCGACTGTGGTAGGTATACCACTCCCACGTACCTATCCAAGCCCTAATTGCATCTGTTTCACTTGTCCATTAGTCCAGAGATTGCTCCATTAGTCTTCTCACTCTCCCTGCCATGCACCTGTCTGTCCAATGCTTACGTTGCTATTTGTAACTTCTATACTTGCCACCACCTTCTCATCTGCCTGTGTGCTGTCCTGGTCCCTCTTCGAAACTAAGGATGTCGTTGATCTGGGAAACTGATCTGCAGTGTTCTGTTGCTGAGATAAGAATAGGGTTCGTGCAGTGTAGTCAAAGTTGTCTGACCTGAACCTGATGGTGTGGGACTTCAGGCTTCTGAATCTCCTCCCTGACGGTAGCAGCACAAAGAGGGAATGGCTCTGGTGAAGATTCTGGATGACAGAGGCTGTTTACTTGAGTCAGAGCCTCATGTGCTTGCAATGGTGAGTTATTGTTTGGTTTGAAACTACTTTTAACTAGGTAACATGCTGATTACAATGGAGGCATTTTGTAGTGAAATGTGGTTTGGCTTTTGTGGAGAAAATATTTGTTATTCTTGTTTTATATTGTTTGGATTCTAACTTCCACCTCCATTAGAAAGACCATAACAAATGAAACATAACGCGCCAATCCATCTCCCTCGTGAAGTTCTGCGTTCAGCAATCTAGAAGTGCAATACTTTCCCTGAGGGAAGGAGGGTGAGGAAACAAATTGAAGTGATTACTCATCGGCCCAATGCCCAGGAGTGGTTTGGTAATTCAGACTGTTTATCCCATTTTTACTGGCACAGAAAAAAGTGCCAGTAAAGTGGATGCACTAGCAAGCTGCTGAGAATGTAAAGTAATAAAACGTGCACAGTCATACACCGAAATACACTGCAATGATAAAAAAAAAAAAAGAGTGATAATTCTATACCAACAGTATAAACCAATAAGTTATGAATTCGGTGGCACTGTGGCACAATGGTAGAGTTGCTGCCTTACTGCACTAGAGACCTGAGTTCGATCCTGACTGTGGGTGCTGTCTGTACGGAGTTTATACATTCTCCCTGTGACTGCATGGGTTTTCTCCGGATGTTCCGGTTTCCTTCCACATTCTAAAGACATGCAGGGTTATAGGTTTATTGACCAGTAAATTGCCCCTAGTGTGTAGGATCAGACTAGTGTATGGGTGATTGCTGGTCGGTGCGGACTCAGCGGTCCGAAGAGCCTGTTTCCACACTATATTAATCTAGACTAAACTAAATATAAGTAACAGAAGAACATTGAAATGAATTTCATTCAAGTATTTACGTTTAATATTTTTGGCAAAGAATACAATTTAATAAAATAACAATTTTACCTTTGAACACTTGCTTCTAAATCAACCTGGAAAATCTGCCCAGGATATTAATTTATAGATAAAGCAAGATTAAGGCACAATCTCAAAAGGATGACTTTCCATACACAAAGTTCCTACAATATGTTCATTACTAACTGCGCTGCTCAGATAGCTATTTAACACTACATTAAAGTTCAATGTCTCTTGAAATAGTTCATGGTGCATTATATTTCCACTCACACCATTTCCAGGAAAGTTATGTTATATTATCTTCAAATGAATTAAAAGCATGTGCATAAACATACATTTCCTCAAAGAATGCAAATAATCAAATATTGCTCTTGGCAAAACTAGGCTGAAACATTTTCAAAAAACACAAATTAAGAATTTCACACTTTTGTGAAACAAATCTGAATTTTTAGGCAACATTCAACCCACCATCTCAGAGAAATTGGTACATTTCATAGTAAATGAACATGATTTGCCTAGGTATGAGCTGTTCAGTATATTTGTATCAAGCCAGAACAATAATGAAAAACGTTGAAGGATATTGCAAGGAACTACACAAACTGGAATCTTGCATAGAACACAAAGTGCTGGAGCAACTCAGTGAATCATGCATCATCTCTGGAGCATATGGATGGATAGGTGACATTTCGGCTCTGGAGCCTTCTTCTTAGATAGGCGACGTTTCAGGTCAAGACCTGGCTTCAGACTATGAAGAAGTATCCCAAGCCAAAACGTCGCCTATCCATGTTCTCCAGAGATGCCGCCTGATGCACTGTTACTCCAACACTTTGTGTTTTTTAATGTAAATCTGCACCTGCGGATCTGTGTTTCACCTTTCTTCATAGTCTGAGAAGTGTCTCGACCCAAAACATCATGTATCCATATCCTCCACATATGCTGCCTTACCCATTGACTTACTCCAGCATTTTATGTTCTTTTGAACTCAAGCTCTTTTACTGGTTCACTGTCTATATACTCTTCCAGCCATGTGGCGAGAAGTTGTGGAGAAAATAACACAGTAACTACAATTAAATTGGAAACGTTCCCATACTGAACATAATAAGAGCTCTGCTTTTTTAATGAAGTTCACCTGTTCTCCTGCCCTTTAATTACAAGACTCTTTCCTTTCATTTAAAGGGGCAGCGCAGTGGCGCAGTGGTACAATATAATACCATTTATTGTCATTTGAACCTCAAATGAAGTTCAAACGAAATTTGGTTTCTGCAGTCATACAAACAAGTAAAAAGAACCAAGACACAACACAATTTACACAAACATCCATCACAGCGAATCTCCTCCTCGCTGTGATGGAAGGCAAAGTCTTATCTCTCCCCTGCACTCCCCATTCTCCTCCCGATGTCAGAGTCAGAGCCTTTCTACTCCTCCCGATGTAGAGTTGCTGCCTTACAGCGCCAGAGACCCAAGTTCAATCCTGACTACGGGTGTTACCTGTACGGAGTTTGTATGTTCTCCCTGTGACTGTGTGGGTTTTCTCTGGGTGCCCTGGTTTCCTCAAACACTCCAAAGACGTACAGGTTTGTAGGTTGATTGGCTTCAGTTCATTGTAAATTGACCCTAGTGTGTGTACGATAATGCTAATGTATGGACGGGGTGATCGCTGCTCAGCGCGAACCCAAATGGGTCATAGATACATAGAAACATTGAAAATAGGTGCAGGAGTAGGCCATTCGGCCCTTCGAGCCTGCACCGCCATTCAATATGATCATGGCTGATCATCCAACTCAGTATCCCGTACCTGCCTTCTCTCCATACCCCCTGATCCCTTTAGCCACAAGGGCCACATCTAACTCCCTCTTAAATATAGCCAATGAACTGGCCTCAACTACCCTCTGTGGCAGAGAGTTCCAGAGATTCACCACTCTCTGTGTGAAAAAGTTTTTCCTCATCTCGGTCTTAAAGGATTTCCCCCTTATCCTTAAGCTGTGACCCCTTGTCCTGGACTTCCCCAACATCGGGAACAATCTTCCTGCATCTAGCCTGTCCAACCCCATAACAGGTCGAAGGATCTGTTTCCACACTGTATCTCTAAAATCAGAAAACTAAAGACTCTGCATAGCATGGTTCATCAGTTATGATAATCATAAATGTATTAAACAGCTTTCTGCTTGGTTATATTCCTGCAAGACTACAACAGAGAGCAAAGAGAAAAATACCAGAGTGTAGAATATAGATTTTCCACGATGGTAGCATTACAATTCCAGAGAAGTTCCAATCTAAGGCTAAAGTAAAAGGAAAGCACTTAGTTAGATCAGCCATGATTGAATGGCGGAGTAGACTTGATACGCTGAATGGCCTAATTCTGCTCCTATAATGTATGAACATGAATTTATAAGATTAAGAATGTACTTTCTCAAACAAAAGTCGAATTCACAGAAAAGATGCTGAACAGAACGCTGCACAGCACTCTTTCAAGAGTGTAGGAAGGAACTGCAGATGCTGGTGTACACCGAAGATAGACACAAAATGTGTGAGTTACTCAGCAGGATATCTCTGGAGAGAAGGAATGGGCGACGTTTCGAGTCGAGACCCTTCTTCACGGTCTCAACCCGAAACAACACTCTTTCAAGAGATTGGGAGATGGGCAATGAGGTGCTAAGACCATTAGGGAGGTCTCCCCAGGAGAACCATAAGCAAGTGGAGAGAAAAGGGTAATGGGTAATGCCAAGGGGCCAAATGATCCCATAGTAGAGAGTGATTTGGTGCTGCTTGTGGAATCATAGTAAAAAGATATTTACACTTGAGACGTTTAAACATTAGACTCTAGAGATACAGCACGGAAACAGGCCCGTCGGCCCATCCAACCCATGTCGACCAGCAATCACCCCGTACATAGTTACATAGACAATAGGTGCAGGAGTAGGCCATTCGGCCCTTCGAGCCAGCACCGCCATTTAATGTGATCATGTCTGATCATCCACAATCCTACCTTCTCCCCATACCCCTTGATTCCGCTAGCCCAAAGAGCTCTATCTAACTCTCTTTTGAATGCATCCAGTGAATTGGCCTCCACTGCTTTCGGAGACAGAGAATTCCACAAATTCACAACTCTCTGTGTGAAAAAGTGTTTCCTCATCTCAGTTCTAAATGGCCTACCCCTTATTCTTAGACTGTGGCCCCTGGTTCCGCCCAACATCGGGAACATATTTCCTGCATCTAGCCTGTCCAATCCCTTAATAATTGTATATGTTTCTATAAGATGCCCCCTCATCCTTTTAAATTCCAGTGAATACAATTTCCAGTCGCTCCATTCTTTCATCATATGACAGTCCCGCCATCCCGGTGCACCAGCACTATCCTACACACTAGCGACAATTTTCCAACTTCACCAAAACCAATCAACCTACAAACCTGTACGTTTTTGGAGTGTGGGAGGAAACCGAAGCACTCGGAGAAAATCCATGTGATCACAAGGAGAATAGACAATAGACAATAGACAATAGTTGCAAGAGTAGGCCATTCGGCCCTTCGCTCCATTCTCTCAGCATATGACAGTCCCGCCATCCCGGGAATTAACCTTGTAAACCTACGCTGCACTCCCTCAATAGCAAGAATGTCCTTCCTCAAATTAGGGGACCAAAACTGCACACAATACTCCAGGTGTGGTCTCACTAGGGCCCTGTACAACTGCAGAAGGACCTCTTTGCTCCTATACTTCTCTTGTTATAAAGGCCAACATGCCATACGCTTTCTTCACTGCCTGCTGTACCTGCATGCTTACTTTCATAGTCTGATGAACAAGGACCCCCAGATCCCGTTGTACTTCCCCTTTTCCAAACTTGATGCCATTTAGATAGTAATCTGCCTTCCTGTTTTTGATACCAAAGTGGATAACCTCACATTTATCCACATTAAACTTCATCTGCCATGCATCTGCCCACTCACCCAACCTGTCCAAGTCACCCTGCATTCTCATAGCATCCTCCTCACAGTTCACACTGCCACCCAGCATTGTGTCATCTGCAAATTTGCTAATGTTACTTTGAATCCCTTCATCCAAATCATTGATGTATATTGTAAATAGCTGCTGTCCCAGCACCGAGCCTTGCGGTACCCCACTAGTCACTGCCTGCCATTCTGAAAGGGACCCGTTAATCCCCACTCTTTGTTTCCTGTCTGCCAACCAATTTTCTATCCATGTCACCCCCATTACCATGTGCCCTAATTTTGCCCACTAATCTCCTATGTGGGACCTTATCAAATGCTTTCTGAAAGTCCAGGTACACTACATCCACTGGCTCTCCATTGCCCATTTTCCTAGTTACATCCACAAAAAATGTACAAACTCTGTACAGACAGCACCCGCAGTCAGGATTGAACTCGGGTCTCTGGCGCTGTAAGGCAGCTGTTCTCCCATAGCGCCAATGTGCTGCCCCTGGAGCCACTGTGCCACACCAAACTCAATTTACAATATAAATTACACTTTAGAATTGACCAGCAAGTAAAAGTTTTGGATTTGCACTTAACGGGCACACAGAAATATAAAATAACAGACAAAGTTCATCAAGAGGCTCAGTGCTTCTGGCATCTGATCCCACTGTAACAATAGGGAGATCACAGGGAGGAGCCATCTTGAGGAACGGCTGCCAAACAGCAGCCGTCCGTCAATCGTACTTTTTTTCCACGTTTTTTCGTTTTCTTTAAGTCTTTGTTTTTCTTTATTTTGCCTTTTGATGTGGGGGGATCAAGGAGAAATCACTTCCTGGTCGGTGAGGCAGCCTTCTCTCCGGCTGCCCAGTCGACCCGTCCTCGTGGCCTACCAGCGGGCGTGGAGCGGCCTGGAACGGCGTTTCCCGACGGGGCCGCACAGCACCCTCAGCTTCGGTGGCGGCACGGCGCTGGAGCGCTATTGTGCAGCGGAGCGGGCGATGCCTTGCCTGGGTCGCCGCGCTGGACCGACGCGCTGGAGCTCCGGTGAGCTGGACCGCCGAGCTCAACACCTCCGGGCTGCGGGACTGTGGAGCGGGCGGCGGCACCGACTCCAACATCGAGAGCCTCGTGGCTCCAAATCGGCGCGGCCTTGTCGGCTTCAGGTGCTGCGGACGCCTGCGGGAAATCGGCCGTTCCAGCCGTAGTTGCGGCCTCCGGTGAGGGATGCGGCCGTTCCAGGTGGCCCAGCTGCTGGATGACTCTCCCGACGCCGGGGCTACATCACCCGGCGAGAACGGCCAGGATCATCGGGCCTCCGTAGAGGCAATAGCGGGGGCTTCATTTGGCCTGACTTTTTTGGGTGAACTGGGGCTGGGGACTGGACATTGTGCCTTCCCCCACAGTGGAAATCACTGTGGGGGGATGATTTTTGTATGTAATTGTTTGTAATTGTATTTGTTAGTCTGTGTTCAAGATGGCGGTCGGAGGGGAGAGTGGACGCTGGCGCGGTTTCGTTGCCGCTGCTCTCTCCTCAAATTGTGCTTCTGATTTTCTTTTTTGTGTTTTTGGAAGGAATTCTGTCCCTGATTTGTGTATTGGTCTTTATAACTTATTTTTATTTTTTTTTAAATTCTGATTATATGTTTCCTATAAATCTCTGTAAGGTGTCCTTGAGACCTCGGTATAAGGCGCCCGTAAATAAAATTCATTATTATTATTATTATAATAGTTGAGAGAGTCTGTCCAGATATAAACACCAGTGAAAAAATCATCCACGATTCAAACCAATAGATTTGAGGCAGAATAAAAATCATTCTCTGACATGTCTTCCCTAAATATAGATCTTAAACGCATTACCTTGGCAGGTGAGTTTATGTAGATAACCACAAAAAGTTAGTGTGAGCAATTTACCACTGTATGGTCCCAGCTTCCATGCCTGAGAAGTACAGAGAGGTGTTGAAATTTGGGGGAGGGGGAGAAAGTTCAGAGGCAATGTCCTGTTCAAGGTTCAGCTGCGGGAATATTTTAGGCTTGCAAGGTTTTGAGTGGAATATCTGGTTGAAATAGTTTGAATACTGCATAAATACATAAATAGAACATAGAACAGTGCAACACGGGAACAGGCCCATGGACCCACAATGTCGATGATGGCCGAACACGAGTCCACGTCAAACTAATCTCCTCTGCCTGCACGTGATCCGTGTCCCTCCATTCCAGGCATATCTATGTATCTATCTAAACGCCCTATTGTATCTGCCTTCACCACCACCCCAGGCAGCACATTCCAGGCACGCACAACGATGTATAAAACACTTGCCCCTCATATCGCCTTTAAAGTTTGGCCTTCTCGCCTTAAAGCTGTGTCCTTTAGTCGTGGACATTTTTACCCAGGGGAAAAAAAATTCTGACTGCCTCTCATAATTTTAAACAGGTCTCTCTTCAGCCTCCAATGCTCCAGAGAAAATAATCCCATTTTAGTCCAACCTTTCCTCATAGCTAACATCTATTAATCCAGTGTAAACCTCTGCTGCATTCTCTCCAAAGCCTCCACACCTCTCCGGTAATGGAGCAACCTGCATTGCACATAATACTCTACATGAGGCCTAACTAATATCCTATAAATTTGCAACATGACTTTCTGATTCATACCCGATCGATGAAGGTTAAGCATACCATATGGCTTCTTTACCACTCTATTTACTTGTGTTGCCACTTTCAGGTAGCTGTGGACTTGGACCCTCAAGATACCTCTGTACATCAATGCTGTTATAAAAGGCTAGTGAGGGGGATACGACAGCGATTTTTAAGAGTTTTTATTAATAGGCATATGGATACGTATAGAATAGAGCAAGGGTTCCCAACCTGGAGTAAATTTACCCGCAGGGGGTAAATTTCACCTACCCAAGGGATAAATTTGTTGATTCTGGATTTGTACATAATTTTTCTCATTGACTGACTGTGTTTGGTTCTGGTTCTGATGTATCTGTTCATCATTAGTTGTTCATAAATAAGTGAAATAACATTGTTATGTGCTATTAAAGTTGCCAGGGGTAAACAGGACGAAAAAGGTCAGGAACCCCTGGAATAGAGGGATATGGATCATGTGCAGACTGAAGATACTAATTTATTTTGACATCATGCTCAGCATAGATATTGCGGGCTGAAGATGTTTAGACTTTAGAGATGCAGCATGGAAACAGGCCCTTCATTCCACAAAGACCGTGCCGACCAGCGATCACCCCGTACACTAGTGCCATCCTACATATCCTAGTTCCCCTTCAAGTCACACACACACCTGACTTGGAAATACCTTGCTGTTCTTTCATTGTCAGTTGGTCTATGTCTTGGAACACCCTCCATGATAGCAGAGTAGAAGTACCTCCATCTGAGGCCTGCAGTAATCCAAGAAGATTCTCACTTTCTCCATGTTAATTCCAGAAGGCAGTAAATGCAGGTCTTGCCGGTGATCCGGAGATCCCCAAAAGTTAATAATCGCAAACATGTCTGCTCAGCATTAAGACAACTGACCAGGGCTGATATGGCAGTACATTCCACCAGCTGCTCACTTCCATGGGAGGGGGGGAAAAGGGAACAGACTGCATTTGATTTTCCTGACTATAATCTATTTTCTCTGGTGGACAGTTCGTGTGTGAAGATACTGGACAAGGACAGGTTCAGACTAAACAGTCATTTCCCCTGCTCCTCACCACTTGATCAGTCTTCAAATGGTTATAAAACTTGACCCTGACCTGCTTCATGAAAGAAGAGGAGAAAACTGTGGCTGGGGGGGGGGGGGGGGGGGGGGGGGGGGTAGCACTGGCACATCACTACTGTTAAAACTGATAACGATGTTTAAACAACCTCCTCATCACAGTAAACAGAACTTCGATTTAATTCAGTTTTACAGGTTTTGCTGGAGAAACTCCACATGTGCTTGTGGCCGCAGTGCCAACTAGTAATCATCTGCCACTGTATTAAGTTGCAAAGACTTTGCTCAGCACAATACACAGAGAACACATTATAATGAGTGGATTCAACGGTTTCCAGTGAGGCAAACCTTGAAGCACTCTGGGCCAAGTTACATCACAGCAAGTGCTGGAGTTTTAACACAAAGCTCAGAAAGAACAGTCAAGGTTACCTTACCTTACCTGGAATTAAAATGCATTGTCCGACCCATCTTCGCAAAGGGAAAGTGGATCATTGTATCAATTAGGTCTCTATATTTTCTTCGGCTCGAATTGCATGTTACTTTCCTCCAGCAAGCACAGAGTCGGGGTTGATCAGATCCATTCAAACCGTGCACAATAAGAAACCGAACCACATGGGGAAGTGCAACATGAGCTGCCCCCAGTCACTCCCTCTGATAGCTTTCAGCTGCAGTTACAGACCCAGATTCAAGGCAGCAATCTGACCGGTAAGTTTTCAATCCACCCTTGTGTGGAAAATGCAATGACTGACGAGGCACTTAGGTCCCGATTTTTGTAAATCTCGCTCCTCCACTTTGAACGAACGAGTTCAACAAAAATACACAATCAGCCAATGGTCTGATACTAATGCCCGCCAAAGACATCTGTGTTAATTGAACCAATGTGTGGTGACTTGTGGGAGTTCCGTCTCACCCCTGACCAGCACACTAACATTTTTCATAGAGCCCTTTTACTTCACCGAGACACAGTTGGTCTTTGTAACCGGAACAAGTCGCATCTTCCTCAGCCAAGAATCACACTTAAAAAAGGAAGACAGACTTAAAATAGATGATCTTTCACTATTTGAGTGGCTACAGGACTGATGGTCAAAACAGCTGATTAAAACACTATCTGCTTCAAAATGGAGGAAAAATACTTCATTTTAATTATTTGACGTTGCTGACAGTTTATGAAATTATTTGAGATTGCTCTGAAAAAAAATGTATGTAATGATTGCCTCGTTTGACCTCACATCCTTGAAAAAGATCTGCTAATTCCTCTATGTGTTAGGCTAATCTTTTCATGTTCGTGTCCTTGGCATTTTTGAGATGCTTTAAGATAGTCAATACCTTTAGCTCTGAATTGCAGTTAAGGTCGATAAATCCATCCATTCTTGTGGCCATAATGTTACACAATATAACAGCCATCAGATGAATAGAACAATAAAATGTAATCCAAACCAACTAATTAAAAATGGGAAGGAAAGGATGATTAGACAGCAAAGGTAAAATAAAGGAAGGAAGATTAATGAAAGCTGTAAAATCTAACAACTTAATAGAGAAAGCAAAGAATAAAAAAAAGCAGACTCATAATGACAAGCACATTTCAACCAACATGATCAAAGGGCATTGTGACTGATCTTGCCGTTACCACATTTATTGCTTTTCATTCAGTTAAAACCTTAAAACAGTCTCACTGTAGAATTTTTGAAGACAACTGGTACATCAGTAGGTCGAAATGTAACCCAAATTAGCCATGCGTTAAAATGTTAGCATGGTCAGCAGTCAGAATTACAGCCGGCAGACGTTACAAGGCCTTCTACGCCCGCACCTCCAGACTCAGGAACAGCTTCATCCCCAGAGCTATAGCTGCGCTGAACCGGCCCTGCTGAGTGCCCCCCACCCCCATGAACTGTCTCCCTCGGATGGTCACGTCGCACATCGACCCGGCACAGACATATTTGCACTTTAGACTGTTTTACTGTTTTACTGTTCTTTTTATAAATCATGTTTCTCGGGGTATCTAAATTTTATCTAAATTGTATTAGTTGTTTAAGTTATGACATCGGATGGAAGCTGCATACCAAATCTCGTTGCACCTATGTGCAATGACAATAAAAGATATTATTATTATTATTATTATATTATTATTATTATTATTATTATTAAAACATGTCAGTTACTCAGCTGGTTCCCTCTTCCTGTATAATGTTCATTCGAAAACATAGTTAAAGTAAACCACGTGCAGATTTAGTTTAGTTTAGAGATACAGCGCGGAAACAGGCCCTGTGGTCCACCGAGTACGCGCCGACCAGCGATCCCCGTACACGAGCACTGTCCCACAGACCAGGGACAATTTACGATTTTTACCGAAACCAATTAACCTGCAGGCCTGTACGACTTTGGAGTGAGAGAGAAAACCGGAGACCCGGAGAAAACCCACGCCATCATGGGAGAACGTACAAACTCCGTACAGACAGCACCCGTAGTCAGGATCAAACCCACGTCTCCGGCACTGAAAAGCTGCAACTCTACCGCTGCGCCAGGCCGCCCTATTTGCTAGATAGTTATTTGCCTCCCTAGTTATTTTAAAATAAATGTGAAGTTGTAGATTTGGAGGCATTAATGGCGGCATTAATTTGCCCACCGAGTTCACGATGACCATTGATAAACCGTTCACACTAGTTCCATGTTATCCCACTTTCTCCTCCGCTCCTTGCACATTTGGGGCAATTTTACAGAGGACGATTAACCTGCAAACCCATGTGGGATGTGGGAGGAAACCCATGCAGTCATAAGAACTTGCAAACTCCACACAGACAGCAGCTGAGGTGGGGATCGCCGTGTGGCTCTGGCGCTGTGAGGCAACAGCTCTACCAGTTGCGCCACCACGCTATTCTACTTAAACACACACATAGCCCATCAGGTGGGTGTAGTAGAATCATAAAGTGTGGAAACAGGTCCTTCAACCCAACTTGCCCATGCTGACCAACATGCCACATCTCCACATGCCACCTGCCTGCTTTTGGCCCATATCCCTCTAAACCTACCCTATCCATGGAACTGTCTAAATGTTTTTTAAACATTGTGATAATACCTACTTCAACTACTTCCTCTGGCAGCGCATTCCATACACCCACCACACTTTGTGTAAAATTGTTACCCCTCAGGTTCCCATTAAACCTTTCCCCCCTCGTCTTAAACCTTTGTCCTCTGGTTCTTGATTCCCCTACTCTGGGCAAAAGATTCAGTTTGTTTACCCGATCTATTCCTCTCATGATTGTATACACCTCTATAAGGTCACCCCCTCATCCTCCTGCACTCCAAGGAATAAAGTCCGAGCCTGCTCAACCTCTCCCTCTAGCTCAGGCCCTCAAGTCCCAGCAACACCCTGGCAAATCTTCTCTGAACCCTTTCAAGCTTGACAACATCTTTCCTATAACATAGTGACCAAATCTGTACATAATACGCCCTCACCAATGTCTTATATAATTGTTACGTGACCTCCCAATGCTAATTAAACATAGTCAAAATCAAAATCATCTGCTTTAACAAAATAAGAAAAGCAATTTTTTTAAATTGAATGATGAGAGATTAGAATGTTTTGGTGTTCAAGGTGACCCACATGTCTCTGTGCACAAATCATTGAGATTCAATAACAAGTTCAGCAAGCAATAATGAAGGACAGCAGTATGTTTTAGCAAAGGGCTTTCTGTACAAGAGTACAGGCATCTTACTGCAATTATAAAGGGCCCTAGTGAGACCACACGTAGATATTGTGTTTGATCTGATCTACCTACCTAAGGAATAATATTCTTGCTGGAATGCAAATAGAACTACCAGATTGATTTCTGAGGCGTGGGGGAGTTGTCTCAGGAGAAGAGATTAAACAGACGAGACTTAAACCGTCTGGAGGAATAAGAGGTGATGTCAATGAAACATACAAAATCTCTTAAGGGAGGCTCAAGGAACTGCAAATGTTGGAATCTTAAGAAAAAGACTAAGTGCTGGAGGAACTCAATGGGTCAGGCAGCATCTGTGGAAGGAATTGACAGGTGACGGTTTGGGTCGAGACTCTTCTTCGGACTGATGATGCAGGGGAAGTAAGCTGGAAAAGAGAGGTATTTGCGGGACAAAGCTGGGAACTTATAGTTGGGACGGCAGTGACGCAGTGGTCGAGTTGTTGCCTGCAAGAGACCTGGGTTCAATCCTGACTATGGGTGCTGTCTGTGCAGAGTTTGTACGTTCTCCCCATGACTGCATATGTTTTCCCCGGGTGCAACAGTTTCCTCCCACACTCCAAAGACATATAGGTTTGTCGGTTAATTGGCTTCAGTAAAAATTGTAAATTGTCCCTAGTGTGTAGGTCAGTGTTAATGTATGGGGATCGCTGGTCGACATGGACTCACTGGGCTGTAAAGCCTGTTTCCACGCTATATCGCCAAACTAAACTAAACTATAGGTGGAAATTTCTTACAGAGATTGGCAGAGTAGATGCTGAGATAATGTTTTCCCTGGCCACGTGGGCTTGCTGGCATACGTTTTCCCCGGGTGCTCCGGTTTCCTCCCACACTCCAAAGACAGATCCAAAGACTATCAGGTGTAGCTTTAAGGTATGAGGGGCAAAGTTTAAATGAGGTAACTTTTTTTTTTACACAGAAAGTTGTGGGTGCCTGGAATGCACTGCCAGAGGTGGTGGTGGAGGCAGATTTGATGGTGGCATTTTAGGTTTTTACATAGACACGTTGAATTGCAGGGAATGGGGGGGATATGGATCACATGCGCAGGCAGCGGAGATAGATTTGTGTTCAGCATGGTCATTGTGGGCTGCTGGGCCTATTCCTGTATTGTACTACCTATCAATGTTCTATGTTCTTGTCAAGGAAACACAGGAGATGTGGTTAGTGCAGGAAGTGGAACTAAAGTAAAAGACCAGCTATGACCTTACTAGATGGCAGAGTGGGCACAATGGCTGAATGGCTGACGTCTGCTTCTGTTCCATATGTTTCAAGTTAGCAAAAACATTTACTTCTTTCCTGTCAAGAGGCAACATGGCACTAGGACTGATAAAGGCAATTCAGAACTTATGGGGAGTAGCAAACAACAAATTACAAAAAGTATCATCAGTTAAGTGCAGTTTAATACTTTACTTTAGACTTTATTCAATGTGGAAATAGGCCCTTCGACCCAGCGAGTCCGCACTGACCAGCGATCACCCACCCACACACAAGCACTATCCTACATACTAGGGACAACTTCCAGACACCAATTAACCTACAGACCTACTACCAATTAACCCATGTGTTTAAGAAGGAACTACAGATGCTGGAAAATCCCAGGTACACAAAAATGCTGGAGAAACTCAGCGGGTGCAGCAGCATCTATGGAGCGAAGGAAATAGGCAACGTTTCGGGTCGAACATAGGTCACGGAAATAACATACAAACCGCATTCAGACAGCACCCATAGTCAGGATCAAACTCGAGTCTCTGGTGCTGTAAAGCAGCAACTCTACCGCTGTGCTACTGTACCAATTAACCCATTCCTTCTCTCCAGAGATGCTGCCTGTCCCGCTGAGTTACTCCAGCATTTTGTGTCCCGTTGAGTTACTCCAGCAATTTAAACCAGCATCTGCAGTTCTTTCCTACGTAACCTACAAACCTGCACGTCTTTGGAGTGTGGGAGGAAACTGGAGCACCCGGAGAAAACATACGTGATCACAGGGAGAACGTACAAACTCCGTACAGACACCACCAATAGAAACATAGAAAATAGGTGCAGGAGTAGGCCATTCGGCCCTTCGAGCCTGCACCGCCATTCGATATGATCATGGCTGATCATCCAACTCAGTATCCCATCCCTGCCTTCTCTCCATACCCCCTGATCCCTTTAGCCACAAGGGCCACATCTAACTCCCTCTTAAATATAGCCAATGAACTGGCCTCAACTACCTTCTGTGGCAGAGAATACCATAGATTCACCACTCTCTGTGTAAAAAATGATTTTCCATCTCGGTCCTGAAAGACTTCCCTCTTATCCTTAAACTGTGACCCCTAGTTCTGGACTTCCCCAACATCGGGAATAATCTTCCTGCATCTAGCCTGTCCAACCCCTTAAGAATTTTGTAAGTTTCTATAAGATCCCCCCTTAATCTTCTAAATTCTAGCGTGTACAAGCCGAGTCTATCCAGTCTTTCTTCATATGAAAGTCCTGCCATCCCAGGAATCAGTCTGGTGAACCTTCTCTGTACTCCCTCTATGGCAAGAATGTCTTTCCTCAGATTAGGAGACCAAAACTGTACACAATACTCCAGGTGTGGTCTCACCAAGACCCTGTACAACTGCAGTAGAACCTCCCTGCTCTTATACTCAAATCCTTTTGCTATGAATGCTAACATACCATTTGCTTTCTTCACTGCCTGCTGCACCTGCATGCCTACTTTCAATGACTGGTGTACCATGACACCCAGGTCTCGTTGCATCTCCCCTTTTCCTAATCGGCCAATGGTCAGGATTGAACCTGGGGCCCATGGCGTTGTAAGGCAGCAGCTCTACCACTGCGCCAGTGTCGCCCTCAATAGTGGGAACTTACAAAAATACAATCCAAAATCTACCATTAATAGTGAGTTAAATCTCAATATTGAATGTCAAGAAAGTGGACAGGCTCCAGTCTTTGTGTTCTGTCCCGGTAAAGGTCACTTGAGGACTGGAAATATAATAATATTTCTCTTGCAGGAGGATTATGAAATAAAACTGTCTGATTAATCTGTTATCCTAATCAAGGTTCAGGATACACACATTAAATGCCCCATTGCATACACAATGCTAAGTCATTGTGACATAAATTGAATTATTTTTCACCCTATTGTCAAACAAAGTTATGTAAATATTTTTTGAAGAAGTTCAGAGTTTAGTTTGGAGTTTAGAAATACAGTGCAGAAACAGGCCCATCAGCCCACCAAGTCCGTGCCGTCCAGCGATCCCCGCACACTATCCTATACTCACAAGGGACAATTTACAATTATACCAAGCCAATTAACTGACAAACATGTACGTCGTTGGAGTGTGGGCGGGAACCGGAGATCCCGGAAAAACCCCACGTAGGTCACGGGAATAACATACAAACCGCATTCAGACAGTACCCATAGTCAGGATCAAACTCGAGTCTCTGGTGCTGTAAAGCAGCAACTCTACCGCTGTGCTAATGTACCGCCCTCCGTTACTGCTTAGCACCTGGGATATTTGGATATTTGACATATGATGATACTGCTAATTTAAAATCTGTGGTCAGTGGACAAGTTGGGCCAAGGGTCCTGTTTCCATGCTGTAGGACACTATGATTCTGTGTGACTCTAACTTGCTCATAAATGTAAACCCAGTAATGCACACTCAGAGTTAAACTCCATAATATTCATGATTATCAATGCTGTCAAACAATGAGAATATTTCTGGAAACAATTTTAGCTGTAGCTTTTCCTTACAGCATTTCCTGCTGCCAAGGGATGATTTGTCGACCAACTGAATAGGTACCACTGAATACCAAATAAATTGTAAATTTGAAGAATTACTGAAAAGGAAATGGACTAATGCACTACAGTGACTTCTCACAGCGGGAACAATTGAGCACTTCATATATGTAAAGTTTCTTGTTTTATAAGAGTCAATTAACGACATTTCTGTGACTGATATATCTTTGTGTCCAATGTAAGGGAATCCTGTCTCTAGATTTTAATTCTAACGCCTAAGACTTCTTTTGTTTCATCAGATGGGAATTGTACCATCGTGAGCCAACTGGCTGTGGTCTACATGAACATGACTGCAGCTGTTCACTCACAAATGCAAACCAGAATAAAGCTTTCTTAACTCTTTGAGGACTATGACAGTGTATAATATAGCATTAGTGCTCTGCGGTATCATGTGTGATTTTAGTGGCCAGGCTGCCGATCAAAACATTTATATAGCACCTTTCACGAGTGTTGGAACATCCCAAACCGCAGGCAGTCATGTACATGTACGTTAACTGCACTGAATTTTAATCACTGGTTCTAAAATCGAAAAATCTGCCGCCAATTTGCAAGCAGCAAACCCCTCAGAGTAGAAATATAAAATAGAGTCAAATCATTGAGTCATACAGCACGGAAACAAGCCCTCCACCCCATCTTGTCCATGCTGACCAAGATGCCCTATCTATGCTTGTTGCACCTGTCCGCATTTGGCCGATAACCGTCTAAACCATTCCCATCCATTAACCTGGCCAAATGTCTTAAATATTCTATTGGACCGTGCTCAACTACATCCTCTGGCAGCTCGTTCCATACACTCACCATACACTTCTGTGTGAAAAAATTGCCACTCCGGTTCCCATTAAATCTTTCCTGTCTCACCGTAAACCTATGTCCTCTGGTTCTTGATTCCACGTCTGGAGTAAAAGTCAAGGTGACGTTCTGTGTCGAGACCCTTCTTCAGATTGAAAGACCCAAAGAAAGTTTCCGACCCAAAACATCACCTATCCTTTTTCTCCGGAGATGCTGCCTGACCCGCTGAGTAACTCCAGCAATTTGTGTCTATCTTGGGTAGAAAGCAGCATCTGCAGTTCTTTGTTTCTACATGGAACTACAGATGCTGGAATCTTGTACAGAACACAGTGTTGGAGTAATTCAACGGCTCAGACCAAAGAAGGGTCACGACCTGAAACGCCACCTCTCCGTGTCCTTCAGAGATGTTGCCTGACCTGCTGCATTACTCCAGCACTTTGTGTTCTTCACATGACTTCAATGTGATTAACCCTTAAATGTCCGAGCAAACAACTCTGTTCACGTGCAGTTATGGATGACAGATAAATGTTGGCCTTACTAGCCGAGCTCAAATCTTTAATAAAGACATAAATAAATGGAAAAGTCTTATATGCAATGTTATGAACTTTTTTTTCAGTGCAGTTGTAAAGGAATGGTATGCAAAGAGTTAATTCCAATTGCAGTTGTCTGCATAATCACAGGTCCAAAAATGCGTTGCGTTTGGAATAGCTTACATTTACATCCACTAACATTTGGATGACTTCTTCACCAGGCAGTTTGCTAAAGGCTTCTTGTTTACTAATTCACACAGCAGAAGCATTTATGTTTGTCTTGCATCATTTTTAGCTGTTTTTTTTATTGTCGAAAGCAATGTTTAACATGAGAACTGTTGACTTTCTTGTAAGTGTTGGGGAAATAAACTACCTATTTTCATGTAAAAAGACATTTAGTAAAATTAAAAAAAACAAAACTATGTTAGCAAAAAGAGCAATTATTTATAATATATAATTTTTTAATTATACAGTTCCACTGACTAGATAGTCTTCCATCAGATTTGCAAGGTTTATTGAATGTATTTTGTCCTGGATGAAAGTGGTTACAGAATAAGTAACATTCGGTTAAGCTTTGAAACAGTTAGATTGTAATTGTACCCTTGTCAAATGTTCCTGGAAGCTACCCACAATATCTATATTTCTTGTGCCCAACATCCCATCAATTTGAACGATGTAGCCAAGTTCACTTGGAAAGTCAGTGCAGCATAAATGTCCAAATGTTGAATCATTCTCGTAATCAACTTGAGTTCTGAAAATCCTTTCAAAGCTTTTTGCTCAATAACAAAGATTTTCCTTACATAAAACAAACGTGTGACCAGCATCAAGCCAGGGAAGATTGGATTTTAAACCAAAACATGTTTTCTAAACTGGACAAAAATGTACCGTAATAAAAATTGAATGATGTTCACTTAAAGGCGACCCGGCGTTGGGGGGGGGCATCGAGAGAACAAAGAGGGACCCGGTTTTGGGGGGGGGGGTGCCGAGAACAAAGGTGGACCACAGGCGACAAAATGGAAAACTTTGTTGCCGCCCTATATGTGGCGACTCTTTGCATACCTTGTGTATATAAAGCAGATATTTATTCGACAGCAAAGTTGAAAGTTCTTTAGGTGCTGTTAAGGAAGATCAGAAAGGTCTAAACAAGATTTGAAGTCCTCCAGAATCAATAATAGCTGTTCCTAACTTGGTATTAATTAGAGCATTTAATTTATATTCCATAACGAGATTTTTTTTTTAAATGCCTACTTCACTTGGTTTCTTTTTTTTTTAAATTTTATTTATTAGAAGTAAGTACAGTAATGTGGCACCGAGGTGCCTAATATATATTGGCATGTTACATTTTATGTACAGCTTCGTATTTTTAAAAATTTTTTATAATAGAAGAGAGAAAGAGAGAATAAGTAATAAAAAATAGAAAAACATGTGATGTGTTGGTGTGTGAAAAGGAAAAGGGGGGAAAGAGGGAAAGTTTAAAAAAAAAGGAGAAAGAGAAAGAGTAGAGAGTAGGAGATTATAGGAGATCATTATTTATATTCTTGACCATCCTTCACCCAGTCCTGAAAGTTGGTTTCTACGATTTTGTTGCACCATATGCTTCCAAGAAGTCGATAAATGGAGACCAACTCGTTAAGAATTGGTCTGGTTTGTCTGTTAGGAGGAATCGCATTTCTTCAAGATGTGCGGTGTCCAACATGTTTGAAATCCACATTTTAAGCGTTGGTATGGGTGTATTTTTCCAAAATTTAAGGATACGTTTTTTTGCCGTTATTAACCCATAATTAAAAAATGAATTTTGAAATGTGTTCAATTTGTTCCCGTCGTCTGTTACTCCAAGTATAATCATTTCAATGTTAGGCTCCATTTTTATCTTGAATAATTTTGTAAATATTTCAAAGATATCGCTCCAGAATTTATGAAGTTTTATGCAGGAAACAAAAGAGTGTGTTATAGTGGCATTTTGAGATAAACATTTATCACAAATGGGAGAAGTATTTGGATATAATTTATTCAGTCTAGTTTTTGAATAATATAATCTATGTAGAATTTTAAATTGAATTAAGTTATGTCTTACATTAATCGAACATTTGTGTATATATATCAAATACTTTTCCCATGTTTCTTTTGTGATTTTTATCATTAATTCTCGTTCCCAATCTTCTCTAAGTGCCTCTGTCGATGGTAGTTCCATATTTAAAATACTATTATATAAATATGATATTAATTTCCGTGTCAGCCTTAATATTCATTGCTTCTTCCAGTGGGTCTAAAGTTATAGTTTGATGTCTTTGTATGTATTTCTTCATGAAGTCGCAGATCTGAAGGTATTTAAAATATTGGTTATTTTTCAGCTTAAATTTTAATTGTAATTGTTGGAATGATAACAGATTTCCCATTTCATACATATCGCCGATCCTTTTAATTCCCATTCTTTCCCATTGGTTATATATTTTATCGGTAAGAGATGGTTTAAATGAAGGATTATTCACTATTGGCGTTAACAATGATAGGTTTCTTAATTTTAAAGTTAATTTTATTTGTTTCCAAATTCTTATTGTATAATGGATAATTGGATTATTCTTATATATTGTGTTGTTCAGTTTTATCGGGGAGAAGAGGATCGCTCCTATATTACAAGGAGAACAATCCTCTTTCTCCATTCTTATCCATTCTGTCTGTTGGGTAGGACTGTCCAACCAATAAATTATATTCTTAAGGTACACAAAAATGCTGGAGAAACTCAGCGGGTGCAACAGCATCTATGGAGCGAAGGAAATAGGCAACATTTTGGGCCGAAACCCTTCTTCAGACTATCTTAATATGCACTGCCCAGTAATAATACAAAAAGTTCGGAAGTGAAAGTCCCCCAGCGTCTTTGGGTTTACACAGGTGTTTTCTTTGAATTCTATGTGATCTATAGTACCAAATAAAGTTGGTAATGTCAATAATAGCTGTTCCTAACTTGGTATTAATTAGAAAATGTAATTTATATTCCATAACTAGATTTATTTTTTTAAATGCCTACTTCACTTGGTTTCAACAAAACACTTTACAAAACATTTCTTGGAAATAATTTACTTATTTACTTGGAAATTGGAAAATCCTTATGTGTCATGTAACATTTCATCAGAATAGCGTTAAACATAGATAATTAGCTGATATATTTTAATACAATTAATGCTGATATTTAACATTAAAAACATTGTATGAAATATTGTGGAAAACATAGTTATTATAAAATAATTAATAATATTTCTTATATCTGACCACAGAGAAATTTAAAAAGAAGCTTTGCTCAGCCTTCTTAATGTAATAAATGCTCTTCTTAAGACATCTATGTAAATGAACGCACTAACTAAAAGACTGCATTGGACTGTATGAAAATACACAAGGAACTACAGAAGGCACACTGCACTTCCAAAAAGATTGGAAATGTCAATTGAAATCTGTGAGGAGAAGCCATAAAGAGGTGGAAAATATAAAGAGTGGCAGCAAAAATATGAGATGAATGAAAATAAATGATTGGACATAGACACACTTTGTCTCCTCTCACTTTGTCCGTACTATAAGTTGTGCAACTTTCAAAATGACTGCACCGTGTACCAAGTTATCTCCTATTCCTTTCCAACAATGCATGTTACAAAGTAAACCAAGAATTAAACAGAGTGTTAGGTAATTACTTTCTTGCTTATCTTTCAAATATTATTTTGTACTTTACCTTATTATCTCTTGTCTTGAACGCTATATGAAGTTCAGACGGAATAGCCAGCCTGGAGCTGACGATTAAGAGGTGGTTCTACCCCTGGGATACTGGAAACAATGGCCTCTGCTCAGCCACCACCTAGTTACCTGGGTTAATTCACACCTCTCAAATACATGGCTGCCTGCAGAAAGCTATACATTTAGTTTATTTCCAGATTAGGGCTGAGGCAACAGTTCAAAATTTCAGGGAAATCAAAGAATTTGTAGATCAGACAGACTATCTACTTCATTGGTGACCCTCAGTCTATCTTTGATCGGACTTTACTGGCTTTTCCTTGCACTAAACGTTATTCCCTTATCATGTATCTATACACTGTAAATGGCTTTATTGTAATCATGTATTGTCTTTACGCTGACTGGTTAGCACGCAACAAAAGCTTTTCACGGTACCTCGGTACACGTGACAATGAACTAAACTGAACTGAACTGGCTGGGAAGGTCTGAAGATGAAACATGTTCAAAAATTTGCGGCGACCATAATGAGGCCTTGTCTAGTTCCCAGAATGTGGGAACTCCTCATGACCATGAAGGGAAATACCCGGCAACTACCCGCGAACATGTGGCGACCACATAGTCTCCTGCAGTCGCCTAAAAAGTTGCCAAAGTGGGACAGGCCCATTACTCGTTTTCTCATGATAATTAGGGATGGGCAATAGAATATAGAATAACTAACATAGAACTGTACACTGCAGGAACAGGCCATTCAGCCCACAACGTCCATGCCACATGTGATGTCAAGTTCAATCAAATTCCTCTGTTTGCACGTGACCGTACCCTGCCGTTCCCTTCATATCCATGTGCCCACCTGTCCTTGTCAGCATGGAGTCTATCGTGAGAATAAAGAGTTCTCAGCTTCTATGAGAACCTCAAGGAGAACCTAATTGTAGGGTATGGAACATAGGAACTGCAGATGCTGCTCAGCAAAAATAAAAATGACACAAAGTGCTGGTGCAAATCAGCGGGTCAGGCAGCATCTCTGGAGAACATGGATAGGCGACATTTCGGGATCCGGGAGCAGCACTTGTGTCTGAAGAAGGGTCACCTATCCATGTTCTCCAGAGATGCTGTCTGACCCGCTGTGTTGCTCCAACTCTTTGTGTTGAAGAATATGGAGTAGGGTTTGTTCTGTGGGTTTTGCTGGTTTGGGGAACCTAGTATAATAATACCCTTATTTACATTGCAGCGTGTCCCCAAGGAAGCCCATTGTCTCCAGGATACCATTTCAAAGCAAAACAATCAATAAATTCAAATAGAATTAGAATTAGAATAAGGAGTTAGTGGTGGACTTTAGGAGGAGAGGAACATCCATGTCCCCTGCTCCATTAAGGGTGTGGATGTGTAGTTTACAAGGAGTACAAGTACCTTGGAGTTTACCTAGACAGTAAACAGGACTGGTCCAGGAACGCTGAGGCACTGTATAAGGGGCAGAGTCGTCTGTACTTTCTGAGGAGGCTCCGCTCTTTCAAAGTCTGCAGTAAGTTGCTGCAGATGTTCTATCAATCGATGGTAGCCACTGCCATCTTCTTCACTGTCATGTGCTGGAGTAGCTGGGCGAGGGACACAGACGCCAACAGAATTAACAAGCTCATCATGAAGGCTGACTCCATCCTGGGGGCAGAGTTGGATACACCGGAGATGGTCTTGGAGGGGAGGATGTTCCTCAAACTGCGGAGCATCTTGGACAATGTAGCTCACCCCGCCATGGTCAACCTGAGGTGCACCTTCAGAAATGGACTGCAGCACAGAACGCCACAGGAGATCCTTTTTCCTTGGGGCTATTGAACTGTACAAATCCTCCCCTTCAGTCATGGGGTAGATTGACTCCTTCCCCCTCCACCCCCACCCCTCCCCAATCTTTGCACATCCCCAATCCTGTACTTTAATTTCATATTTCATGTTTCATGTATCTTGATGTGTTTTATGACTGTTGGCAGACCAATTTCCCTCCTGGGATAAATAAAGTTCTATCGTATCGTATCGTAGAAAAGTATTGCAGGAACTTGGAAATGTACACAAGGTGTAATGATTTCAATAAGAATTTTGAAAAAAGAGAATTATCTTATTTACACCTAGTTTGAATTATGTGACAGTATTAATTTAATTTAATTACTTTTTTTTACTTTTTATACCCATTGGTGCTAAGACTTACATTAATATATTTATTTTTCAATACAGAAAGACTTACCATTTGCTCATTGTTAATTACTTCTGCAGCAAGCATTCTATCTGACAAAAAAGGAAACTATTAATATAATTAATACCCAATGACTTGACACTGCCCTTTAAAGTGAAGTAAAATATTTTCCTGTCCCTTGTGCCTTGTTACCTTGTGAAATTGTGTCACAACCAGTCAGACATCACATAAGCAGATAATTTCTTTAAGATGTCGAGTTTATTTGGACTATATTTGGCACTAGGTGAACCACAACTTTGCTATAAAAATTTCAGCCGCTTTAGCAGAACTGCAGAAGATTAAGCAAAAGTGTAGTTCTCAGTGAAAGTAAAGGAAAACCAGGTAAATTATTTTGTTGTTCATTAGAAGTAAACAACAACTCTTGTAAAACTAAAGTTATAAGGTTTGTTAGAGAGTACTCTAGTAGTTTGTTGAAAGTACTGCTAAGTACTAACCCTGTAATGGGAGGACACCCCTTTAAGTCAGCGGGGCGTGGACTTAACATCGGAACCGATCCATTGCCTGGGATCGATGTTCTAACCGTGGCCTGTGGACCTTATCATCAGGAGCTTGCAGTCTCGGGTAAGAGACCTAGTTCGGGAGCTCCAAAACCCGCACGACTATCGACAAGCCCAGACCCGGGGTCAGATCGCCCGGCGCGGGGAGCTAACATCCCCCCGATGCAGGAGCTTGATTGCCCTGACGAGGAGGCCCACCGCCGGCTAGGGGAGCAAGATCGTCCCGACAACGGAAGGTTACAGCCCCCCGACTGCTGGAGGACAAAGAAGGGAAGAGATTGAACTTTATTCCGCCTTCCATCACAGTGAGGAATGTGGAGGAGTCACTGTGGTGGTTGTTCATGTTAAAATGTATTTTGTGTGTTCTGTTGCTTTTTATTAGTATGACTGCAAGGCAAATCAAATTCTTCGTATATGTTGCAAAACATACTTGGCTAATAAAGTATGATTATGATTCTTATATACTTTTTATGAATAGGATCTCATAATCTTTGCATTGGAAAGTTAGATGAAAACCTTAGGAGGGAAAATCTAATTTAGAATCTAAATCTATGTCCTATATCCACACTTAAAGAATCACCTAGGTATTCTTTGTTTCTTGAGGCAGATACAATAACAACACTGAAGAGACATTTTGGCCAGTTATATGGATAGGAACATTTTAGAGGGGTATGGGCCAAACATGGCCAGGTGGGAATAATGTAGATGGGGCATCTTGGTCAGCATGGGCAAGGTGGGCCGAAGAGCTTGTTTCCGTGCTGCATTACTCTAGGACTTTATATCCTCTCTCCAATAAAGCAAACCTTATTGCAAAATGAATGGCTCACAGTAATGAAATGTGCCACAGCACAAGATACAGTATATCAGTTCCCTTCACTGGTGAAAACTCCACTTCCTTAACTTAGCTGGAGTGAAGGTAAAGGCATTTACCATGACAGTAATCCTTTAACAAGTCCTCATCAAAACATGCTTATTGCTTCATTTGCATTATCAGTTACCACAGGGAACACATGCAGGGTACGCATGTAAAATTCAAGTGTGTAGGAAGGAACTGCAGATGATGGTTGAATGCGAAGATAGACACAAAATGCTGCAGTAACTCAGCAGGTCAGACAGCCTCTCTGGAGAAAAAGAATGGGTGACGTTTCGGGTCGAGACACTTCTTCAGACTCTTCTTCATTCTGAAGAAGGGTCTCGACCGGAAACGTCACCCATTCCTTCTCTCCCGAGATGGTTCCTATCCCTCTGAGTTACTCCAGCTTTTTGTGTCTACCTTCATTCTAAATAAAAGATATGATCAACAGTTCATGTTTAAAAGCTAACAATTTGCAGCAATAAGGAAACCTTTCTTGAATTTTACATGAAGGTAGACACAAAAGGCTGGAGTAACTCAGCGGGTACTTTTTGTGTCTATCTTCGGTTTAAATCAGCATCTGCAGTTCCTTCCTACACGTGTCTTTTATTTTAGTCATGTGAAATAAACATTGAATTCAGGTCATGAAAAATAAAAGGCATTTGCTGCTTCTTTACCTATCAGAAATAAAATCTCCACAAGATACACAAGCACCTAATCCCTGCACCCCAAAGGACATTAAACATTCTGAGATAAACTCACCGCTGTAAAATGAGTTTATGTTACGCTAGATGGTTGAATCTATCCAAGTGGTAAACGTTAACTGATGTTGTGTGGAACTGTTTTAATGACTCTCAAATAAGCAAGAAGGATTTATTCATTTGAGTTAACTTTTTTACAGGTAATTGAAAACATTAAACCGGAGGTATAAATTCTTTGTATCTACTTTACAATTAAGTGTCTGATAAAACAGTATCGCAGAAAAACGAGAAAACAATATGCTTTAGTTTTTCTGACACAGATGTTAATATTTAATTTAAAAGTATATGTGAAGCATGGGTAAACTTTTCAATGAAAGTAAGGATCTGGTATAACGCTATACCAAACTATTTTAATTGCTTGAAAGTCCATATGATAAAATTATTAACATGCAGTTGCAAACTAATTTTGTAAAGAAGGTTTTAATGTGGTTGCTATTTTTGAAGAAGGAATCATGCACCAAAATAAATCAAGAACTATATAAATATTTTACCTATGAGCTAATTTAATGAAAGTTGAAATAATAACAATCAATAAGGGCACGTAAAAGCATTCAATCCGTTTGCCCAAGTAAAAATAAAAGGATAGCACTGGCTTGGGTTTTCCATTTGACATATTTGAAGAAAAATTAATCTTTCATAATCCTACACTAATGGAGGAAAACATGTTTATTCCCTGCATGTCTTTATGCAATCTCTTTCAAATCAATAACAACCATTAGCAAAGAACAGCTAGCTGTATTCAATGAACGAGTCTTGGTATCAAGAATCCAATGTACTAATGGACAGAATAATTTACATCCTGATCTTTGCCTCCTGAAGTGTTTCAAACACCAGGTGGCAAAGTGGCGCAAATGGTAGAGCCGCCGCCTCACAGCACCAGAGATCTAGGTTTGATCCTGATCTCGGGTGCTGTCTGTTGGAGTTTGCATATTCTCTCTGTGAATACGTGGGTTTCCCCGAGATGCTCCCGTTTCTTCCCACATCCCAAAGACATGCGGGTCTGTAGGTCAATTGGCTCCTGTTAATTGTTCCCCAGTGTGTAGGGTGTAGATGAGAAAGTGGGATTACATAGAACTAGCGTGAATGGGTGATCGATGGTCGGCATGGACTCGGTGGGCTGAAGGGCCTGTTTTCAAGCTGTGTCTCTACACTAAACTAACCACAGCAGTGGGATGATTCATTGGAACCAATTTAAATTGTGCCATTTGCCCAGAAATAGTCATGTACCCTAAAGGACGCGTTGCAAATGGCATATTTGAAATGTCAGGTCCTATCTGGCAATACTAGTCAGATCCCTAACACAACAGAAGGGTCTCGACCCGAAACGTCACCCCTTCCTTCTCTCCAGAGATGCTTCCTGTCCTGCTGAGGTACTCCAGCATTTTGTGTCGATCTTTGGTTTAAACCAGCATCTGCAGTTCCTTCCTACACGTTGTAAATTTCAGCTAGACATATGCCTCTTTGTCCCCTTCACTCAAAAACAAGTGTTGTGAGCTGTTGGCCGAAGGAAGGTGGAAGAGGAGAGGTGGGCACATTAGGACCGGGCATTTTGGGTGGGTGAGAGTGAGACTATGAAATGGAGACCAACAATCTACATCGGAGAAGGTCCAGCATGTACGAAGGGACCAGTGAGGAAAAGAGTGTCATTGTACTTGATGAAGGTTGGTGGGTGCTGATGGGGAGGGCAAAGAGAACTACTGAGAAACCAAGCACATCCGGTAGGGGTGACTTAGTATGGAAGTTAGCTTGGAGATTGGGGGTTGTTCAGTGTAGGTGGTGGGTGGAAGGATGCAGATACACATTTCACATCCTCAAGCAATGGCTAGGAATGCACACCAATGCCTCAACTTCCTTAGAAGGCTTAGGAAGTTCGGCACATCCCCAACAACTCTCACCAACCTCTACAGATGCACCGTAGAAAGCATTTTATCAGGGTGCATGGTTTGAGAACAGCTCCATCCAAGACCGCAAGAAATTGCTGAGAATTGTGGACGAAGCCCAGACCGTCACCCAAACCAACCTCCCTTCCATTGACTCCATTTACATCTCATGCTACCTCGGCAAGGCTACCAGCATAATCAAGGATGAGTCACACCCCGACCACTCCCTCTTATCCCTTCGCCTATCAAGCAAGAGCTATAAAAGTGTGAAAACGCACACCTCCAGATTCAGGGTCTGTTTCTTCCCAGCTGCTATCAGGCAACTAAACCATCCTACCAACAACTAGAGAGCAGTCCTGAGCAACTATCTACCTCATTGGAGACCCTTGGACTATCTTTGATCAGACTTTACTGGACTTTATCTTGCACTAAATATAACTCAAGTTATTCCTTTTATCACGTATCTGTACACTGCAGATGGCTCGACTGTAATTATGTATTGTCTTTCCGCTGACTGATTAGCACACAACACAAGCTTTTCACTGTACCTCGGTGCATGTGACAATAAACCAAACTAAAGATGAGATTTAGAAAGGATGGGGAGGGGGGGGGGCAATAATTAAATTTCATTTCCCTGCAGACCTCCCATTTGGATCCTGAAACTTTAAGACCATGTCCCACATATATCTGACAATATATCCCCACATTATCTTGCCAATTCATGAAGGGATGCCGCTTGGAGAATTATGCCATTTATCTCACAATATCTTGATGCAAAAGCTTTGTATGGGTCTCAAGAGTGGAAGAACTCTGAATAATTTAAATGATTAAAATGATTTCAAACATGCTAAATGCCTCTGTAATATTTAGAACAAGGAACTGCAGATGCTGATTTACTAAAGAAGACACAAAGTGCTGGAATAACTCAGTGGGTCAGGCAGCATCTCGACAACGTGGATAGGTGATGTGTCCGGTTGGGACAGTTCTTCAGACTCATTGTGGGGGGGGTGGGCGGGAAAGATAGCTGGAAGGGAGGAGGGGCAGGTCAAAGTGACAAAGCCTGGCAGGAAATCGGTTAATACAGGTGACAAGGTGTTTTTAACCTATTAGCCTTCAGCCTTGTCCTGCCTCTACTCCTCCTGCTCTCCAGCTTTCTCCCCCGCCCCCAACAATCACTCTGAAGAAGGGTCACAATCTGAAACATCACATATCCATGTTCTCCTGAGATGCTGCCTGCCCTGTAGAGTTCATTCGCGATAGGAGCAGAATTAGGCCATTCAGCCCATCATGCCTACTCCGCCACTTAATCCAGCACTTTGTTACTTTCCCCAGTAATATCTTTGCTGCATTTTACTCACGGAAAAAAAAATCTTTGCCTGATGTATTGTATTAATGAAATGAATTTCCAGGTAATCATTTTTTCTGAAAACACACTTCTGATAAACCAGAAACAAAAAGTAATTTAGGCTTATTGGGCAACATGAGAATAGGCAGTGAAGCATGCTATCAAAAACTAACCCAATTTAAAAATCCTAAATTGGTCACTTGGGGGCATATTCTGCTTCTCAAGGCTGTTATAAAAAACCCTGAGAAATATAATTTCAAAATAAAATAACATTTGTACAGTGAGACTTTTTCTCATAAAGAGTAAGTTACATCTTAATGGATCTCACAAACATAATACCAAATATTTCATGGTGGAATTTCCATTATTTGGTATTTTATTTGGTATTTTTTAACCAATACTACATTCAAAAATGAGGGAAGATGTATTAAGGGATTTTCTCTGAATTAATTGAAGGTGGTTTTGTAACTATGAAACCTCCAACAAGTGGACTTTCCAATTTATAAGACGATAAGACCACAAGACATAAGCGCAGAATTAGACCATTCAGCCCATCGAGTCTACTGCCATTCAATCCTGGCTGACTTATTTTTCCTTCTCAAACCCATTCTCCTGCCTTCTTCCTGTAACCTTTGACACCCCTACTATTCAAGAATCCATCAATCTCCGCATTAAAAATACCCAATGACTTGGCCTCCACAGCCGCCTGTGGCAGTGAATTCCACAGGTTCACCATCCTCTTGCGAAAGAAATTCCTCCTCATCTCCATTCTGAAGATATATGTCCTTTTACGCAAGGTAATATATGAATCTGATGTATGAGAAGACACCAAACAATTCGCACAATCTTTCTGCGAATAACAAGTTGTCTCATTTTTACCAAGTACATACTGTTAACTTATTTGTATTAATAAAATGTGTCTCTTTGTGCCTGGAGGGACTCAGCAGGTTGGCCAAACATCTGTGGAGATTCTGCCACAGATGCTGCCTGACTCATTAAACGGCCTGTCCCACTTACGCAATTTTTCTTCGCGACTTGCCGGCACCCGTCATAGTCGCAGCAGATCGCCGAAAATTTTCAAAATGTTGAAAATCCAGCGGCAACCAGAAAAAGGTACGACTCTTTGGGTGACTACTCATGACCAAACAGGCGTGACCCCATGACATGTCGCTGGCAAGTCGCCGAAAAAAATCGCGTTAGTGGGACAGGCCGTTATGTTCTTCCAGCAGTTTGTTATTCACTCGTAACTTCCCTGAGCCTCTTTAGCCATGACTCTGATAGACCTCCTCGATAATATGCTCGCCTTAATGCTGAGGCAAAGTACAGTAAACCCTTGTTTTAACGGACCTCTTTATAACGGATTTTGGTTATAGCGGACGGATCTACCGACTACTGCTGATTCTATCCTCGGCTCACAAGGTTCACCAGCGAGCCCCTCGTCACCAGATGCCCCATAACTGTCTGATTGATGCGTTTTTTTAAATCACTGCTCATGTTGTTGCCCTGGATATGATGAGCTCAGTCACCGTGGGGCTCCCTCCCCTCTCACCAGCTGCTGCTTTTTCCTGCTGTCCGTCGCTTTGTCTACTCGGCCTCTCCCTCCCTCCCTCCACTGCTAACCCACTATTCCTCCTTCTCCCTCAGAGTCGTCAGAGTTGGAAGACGACGGGGATCACGGGGAAGAAGGAGGAGGAGGAGGCAGCGGTGTAGAGGGAAAGGACAAAGTCACGGCCGACAGAAAGAAGCGGCAGCTGGTGGGAGGGAAGGAACATCCTGTTGACCGAGCACGCCCTGTCGATGGTGGCGGCCTGAGGAAAGCGCTGTCCACAAGGGCTACAACGTGAGCCCCAAAAACAGCCCAGTCAAACGGACCGTGAAGTGGGTGAAGAAGGGTTCGCTGGTGCTGACCAGTGGCATTGGCACCTAGTTTTAAGGTGAAACAACACAAAGTGCTGGAGTTACTCAGCAGACTGAATCTATCTGAAGAAACGTCACTTATCCATGTTCTCCAGGGATGCTGCATGACTCACTGAATTAATCCAGCATTTAGTGTCCTTCTGTGTTTCAACAAGCATCTGCAGTTCTTTTATTTCTACTGCATACAATGATAGCACCTTACTCAGTGAAATCGGACAATCGACAATAATGGATGGCCTCCATAGTCTGTTAGAGTGATGGTTTACCGTAGTTATTAAGTATCATTTCCACTACAAATCAGCAACCCGTCCTCTAAAGGACACAAAGCACTGGGGTAACTCAACGTGTCAGGCAGCAACAAGCACAAACTTCCTACAGACAGCACCAAGGATTGAACCTGGGTCTCTGCCGCTGTAAAGCAGCAACTCTGTGCCACCGTGCCATCCTGCTTGACACAGACATTGTGGTTCTTGGTTCTTGGTTTCTTGGTCCTCCAAAATATTCCAAATTGGAATTTAAACTGGAGGTGGTGGAGGGAGGACTTAAGCCAGAAAGGGTTTTTGGGAAGAAAGAGCTACCTTAAATTTAGTTGCATCTGGTTGGGTAACTATGGTAGGGAGAAGATTATTCCATGCTTTAATTGTGCAGGGGAAGAACGAATTGCTGTACACATCTGTCTTGGTAGCTGGAATCTCAAATTGGATCGAATGCCCTCGTCCGCTCCTAATTGGTTTGGGTTTGGTGTAGGTCTTGTAATCTATGTCGAGCTGACCATTTAACATTTTGTAAAAACGGGTCAAAAGGTGAGCTTCACGTCTGCCTTGGAGAGGGTTCCACCCCAGTGAATTCAGAAGTTTGGTAACACTCGCTTCTCTCTCTCTAGGTGTTAGTAACAAATCGAGCTGCCTGTCTTTGGACACGTTCGATGGAAGAAATGTTTTTTTTCCCATGCTGCAACTGCGTAGTCCAAATGAGGTCTAACGAGGGTGAAGTATAGCTTCTCCTTGACAGACGTTGAACAATGATGAAAGTTGCGCCTCAGAAAATTTAGGACACCTGTTGCTTTCACCGTTGCATGATGAGTTTGACCATTCCAATGCAGATCATTCTGCAATTTGATGCCAAGATACTTGGTTTGTTTGGATTCTTCAAGGGTGGCACCAAGTATATTGTAAGATGTTTCGCCTGGATTCCTCTTTCTGGTGACACGCATGGTTTCACATTTGGAAGGGTTGAACTGCATGCCCCATTGTTGTGACCACTCAACCATTGTATCGAGGTCCTTTTGGAGAGCATCTTCATCATCAGCTGACTTAATTGGACGGTACAGCAAACAATCATCAGCGAATAGTCTGGTCGTACTTGTGACTTTTTCATGGATGTCATTTATGTAAAGCAAAAACAGATGTGGGCCAAGTACTGTGCTCTGAGGTTTACCACTCAACACTGGACGCCAATTGGAGCTCTTTCCATTCACACACACACACGCGCTGAAGACGTTTTGTCAGGAAACTGGAAATCCATCGTTTCGTGTTGGAACGAATACCATAGAAGTCAAACTTCCGAAGCAGTCTCTGGTGTGGGATGACATTAAATGCTTTAGAAAAGTCCAGCACTACTAAATCTGTGATGACGTTACCATCAAGGTGCTTGGCCAGGTCATTTGTCGTCAGGATAAGCTGAGACTCACATGATCTATTCCTCCTAAATGCATGTTGGTTGTGCTGTGCTGTGCTGTGCTGTTCTATGTTCTATGAAAGTGCAACAATACTGCTAGTTCCCTCCAAATTGCACAACATCCTGGCTTGGAATTGGATCAATGATCCTTCCCTACTGCTGAGGCCAATTCCTGAAACTCTCTCATCAACAGCACTGTGGGAGAATTCTCACCAAATCCCATGGAACAGCAGCATTGTTAAATTACATTTCGTTCTGGATAATTTTCTGGTATTTTGTTTGAATCGTTTTAACCCTGGCTCATATTATTTCTTGCATTGCTGGTTATACATTTCACTTAATAGAACAGCATGGGTTTTTTTCCTTGCAATTTGCTTTTGCTTTCCTTCCAGCCTTCTGAGAAAAGTTCCATATTATTCTTATAATTGGACAGTAGCAGCAACACCTACCCCAATACGAGCTAAACATTTCTCCCTCAGGTTCTGTATAATGCATTGAACTCTGTTTTTCAGCCAAAGTAGTCACAGATGTATTCTGTAAAAGCAGCAGCATAAATCCCCGTGTATCAGTTTTATGAGACCCAAAGTGTCAAATGTTTCTTATTCATTTGTGTATGAGCTCCAACGATTGCTTCCCTCAAACTGCAATGTGGTTGAGCCATTTGTATTGACAGCACAATCTGTTCTACTGATGTCAAAAATAAAGACTATGCTCAGATCTTGATTGTGGTTCTGTGACTTTTTCCCCCCAGTCATTTGGCTTGGATCCACGGTGAAGACCAGCCAGCTAAAACGCCTGTGGACTGCGGTACACTTGACTGCATTCGATATCAAGAATCAGCTGCATCCGTTCACCAGAAGTGTTACAGTGTTGATCATATCTTGTGGTGTCTTGCCCCACAAAGCATGGCCAACGACCAGTGAAGCTCATCAACAGATGGAGATGTGGAATAACCCACTCTGAATCAATTAAGGTCAATTCTTAATGGAAAGACATCACTTGATTGAAGCTAAATCCCTACAAATATAGAGGACAGCTTGTTCCCAATGAATCTTCAACTCAAAAAAATTACCCATGGAGCCACATGGAGTCATTCAGCCCAACTCATCCAATTCATGCCAAGCAAAATGCCCCATCTAAAGATGGACACAAAAGTGTTGGAGTAACTCAACAGGTCAGGCAGTATCACCAGAGGACAAGGACAGGTGACTTTCAGACTGGTCTGAAGAAGGGTCCCAACCTGAAACGTCACCTATCCTTTTTCTCTGAAGATGCTGCCTGACCGGCTGAGTTATTCCAGCACTTTGTGTTTATTCAAAAACCATCATCTGCAGTTTTTTGTTTCTACATGCCCCATCTAAGCTAGTCCCATTTGCCTGCATTTGCCCCATATCTTTCTAAACCTTTTCCTATCCATGAATCTGTGAGTTTTAAATGTTGTTATAATACCTGCCTCAACTACCTCCTCTGGCAGCTCGTTCCATATATCCACCACCCTTCATGGGGATTAACAATCACTGGGAAACGAAGTGAATTTTTTTCTTTGACTTGATGTGGATTTAGTTGGTAAGGCCAGAATTTATAGAACACTTGAAATGTCCTTGAAATTACTTTGATAAGCTATCTCGTCAAGAGTGTTTTATTGTCATGTCCCAGATAGAACAATGATATTCTTACTTGCTGCAGCACAACAGAATATGTAAACATAATACACTATAAACAATATGATAAACGAGAGAGGAAAAAAGTTCAGTGTGTATATATACACATACTCACAAGTACTCGTATATATATATATATGCATGTCCATATATATACATACACACACATACTCAAAAAACAAACAATAGTAGCAATAATAATAATAAAAACAATAATACTAATAATAATATTGTAGTTCAGAGCTTATTTGAGGTTGTAGTGTTTAATAGCCTGATGGCTGGAGGGAAGTAGCTGTTTCTGAACTTGGACGTTACAGTTTTCAGGCTCCTGTATCTTCTCCCCGATGGCAGGGGTGAAATGAGTTTGTGGCCAGGATGATGTGGGTTCTCTGATGATGCTGGCTGCCTTTTTGAGGCAGCGACTGATAAATCCCTTCGATGGTGGGGAGGTCAGAGCTGGTGATAGACTGGGCAGTGTTCATAACTTATTGCAGTCTTTTCCACTCCTGGGCATTAAAGTTGCCGACCAGTCAGTATGCTCTCTACTGTACACCTGTAGCAGTTTAAGAGAATCCTCAGTGACATACTGAATCTCCGTTATCTTCTCAGGAAGTAGAGGCGTTGGTGTGCTTTATTTATAATTGCATCAGTGTGCTGGGTCCAGGAAAGATTTTCGGAAATATGCATGGCCAGGAATTTGACGTTTTTTACTCTCTCCACCATCGTCCCATTGATATAAACAGGATTGTGGGTTCTCACCTTTCCTCTTCCAAAGTCCACAATCAGTTCATTGGTTTTACTGATATTGAGAGCCAGGTTGTTGTGCTGGCATCATTTGTTCAATCGGTCAATCTCATTTCTATACTCTGGCTCATCACCATCTGTAATTCGTCCAACAACGGTGGTGTCGTCGGCGAACTTGAAGATGGAGTTCGCACAGTGTCCGGCTACACAGTCACGAGTTTAGAGTGAAGAGAGCAGGGGGCTGAGCACGCAGCCTTGAGGTGCTCCCGTACTGATTGTTAATGTGGAAGAAGTATTTCTGCCAATTCGAACAGACTGTGGTCTGTGGATGAGGAAGTCGAGGATCCAATTGCAGAGGGATGCGCAGAGGGGTGAGCATCGGAACCAGCTTTTTTTTTTCCATAGTGGAGGAAATTTTTTTATTTGGAAATGTTAGAAGTGTGAAGCCCACAGCTGGTTGCACACCTTATGAATAGCCATACATTTTACTACTGGAAACATTTACATGTGCCTCAGGATGTTAAAAACACAAGTAGAACTCACTCCAATACCAGTACACAAAAGGACTATGATCAGATCCAATCTTTACCAATGATTACATCCAAGGAGATCTGAGCAACACAATTACTGACAGTGCAACAATCGACTATTTCATGGGGACTCCAGAAATAATAATGTATGAGTATCTTAAATAAAATCCAGTGAAAAGAAATGAAACTTACAATTCTGATTTAATCCGAGTGCTCCTCAACGGTAATATGGATTGAAAATTGCACACGTGTCTAGGAGCCACTAAACCCAGCTCTTAAAACCAAATTCAATACCTAATACACACATGACAGACAAATCCCTAACATTGTGTATTTACAAGGGATTGACTACCAAATGCACACATTCTGGAGTTAAGACCATTAGAATGGAGCCAGCTTTTTTTTTTTAATCAAAAATATTTATTCAAATATTAAAATAATACAGTACAGTAAAAAACATAACAGAACCCACCACCATAATACACGACAAACGATAAACTATCATACAACTATGTTACACTCCTTGTCAAGGATGCATTCAACCCCCCGCAGTGCCCAGCGGTCCCGGAAATCCCCCAGGGTGCCCGTGGACAGCGCATAGTCCCTCTCTATCAGCACCCGGGCACGGATGTAACCTTGGTAACCAGCTTGGAGGGGATGATGGTATTGAACGCCGAGCTGTAGTCTATAAACAACAGCCTGACGTAAGTGTTTTTATTGTCCAAGTAGTCCAAGTGGTCCAGTATGGAGTGGAGAGCCAGTGAGATCGCATCCTACGTTGACCTGTTGTGACCGTAGACGAATTGTAATGGGTCGAGGCTCTTGTTGAGGTAGGAGTTGATATGCACCATAACCAATCTCTCGAAGCTCCTCATCACCACGGAAGTTGCCTACACCAATTGCAGTCCCTTTAACAATAACACTCTTGAAATACTTTTATGTGGGGTTGGGTATTCCAGTATTGAGACCCAGCAACAGTAGAAGGCATAATATTTCCAAGTCAGTATAATGCGCAATTGGAAATTAATATGCAGGTTGTGGAGTCCCCTTTGCTACCCCCTCAAAGAAATAATCATTGCAGCTTGGAATCCAACCTGCTATGGAACGCACAGTGGGTGGTGCAGTGAAGCAGTTGATAGAGCTGCTGCCTCACAGCACCAGGTCTCATCCTGATTTCAGGTGCTGCCTGTGTGGAGTGTGCAAGTTCTCCCTGTGACCACGTCAGTTTTCTCCGGATGCTTCAGCTTCATCCCATATTCCAAAGACCTGCAAGTTTGTAGATGAATTGGCCTCTGTAAAATTGCCCCTAATGTATAGGGAGTAGATGAGAAAGTGGAATAGGATAGAACTAGTGTGAACAGGTGATCGAGATGGACTGATTGAGCTGAACGGTCTGTTTCCATTCTGTATCTCTAAACTAAACTAAACTAAGTTTATCTAGTTTAATTTAGGATTAAACCAAGTCTTGGGCAGTTACTGCTGTAACTCTTTAAGACTGTACAGATGGCTGACACTGTGTTCAACACAAATCCTTCTCCTTGCCTTCTGATATTCTGCCTTCTCCTAGTGAATAAGTTTAATATATTTGCAATGTTACCAGAATTATGCATATGAACTCACAATTTCAGCAAATGGTTTCACATTTCTCAATAGTCCAATATGGTTAACATTAGTCATCATTTTGGTAGAGGCAGGGAATGTTTAGGATGGTGGCTCGGGCATTCAATTGCTATATCTGGATGATAGAGTCATAGAGCCATACAGTAAGAAACAGGCCCTTCGGTCCATAAACTGCAGTGTAATAATGAGTAGATAATATGTTTTGGTCATACTGAGTGTGAGATATGTATTGGTTGTGGAGACTGGGGATAACTTTTCTGCTCTAGTTGTAGGGTCATAGTCATACAGCATGGAAACAGGGCCTTCATGCTGCCCATGCTGACCAAGATGCCCCACCTGCAATAGTCCCACCTTCCTGCTTTTGGCTCATAAGCCTTTCCTCTCCATGTACCATGTACCAAATGATGGTCATTAGTGCTGGAGTAACTCAGAGGGTCAGGTGGCATCTCTGGAGAACATGGACAGGTGACATTTTGAATTGGGACTCTGCTTTGGACCAGGTGGTGTTTCAGGTCAGACATGGCTTGTTTGTGATCCTCAGCTTGGACAAAAGCCTTAAGAACCATCTCCACTGAGTTTACACAGGATAAATAAACATTTGGAATGCTGCTGGGGACCAATCATTTGGAAATTAAAATCAACAGATTCATGCTAGAAACTATGAAAGCATTGAAAAAAGTCCCCATATATGGTATCTAGTTTTTCAGGTAGATTAACAACTCCTTGCCAGCAAACTAAGTTCTCAGTTACTTGATAAACTTGATTACTAGTACATTTTAATACTGAAGCAATTTGTATTTATTTTAAAATGACCCTCATACTGCACTTGAGCATAATTTGTAACTCAATAATGAATAGAGAACTCATTTATTGAGGTAGTTCTGATATGCAGTATAGAATGCTTATATATGAACATGGATATTCCATATGAATTAGCTTATGAATATATATCTTGGGGCAGAGTTTGCTGAAGTACAGACTTGGTATGGATCTATATATTTTTCAGAAATTTAGTGGGATTTTAAGTTGGTAATGATATATCAAGTTCAAAAGGACATCTGGGATATTTGTCAACAACAGGACAATGAATGTCTTTGATCAGTGAGGTTTGAAGCCTGAGAGAGGAAATATTATGCAGAGGATGAAATAGAAAACTAGGTCAATTCAATGTTAATTAGAGAAATTTATGATAAATTACTTAGAAAATGATAAATTAGTTAAATTACAGAAAGATAAAGAGAGTCAAAGTAAATCTGGGCTAAAACTGATCAAGTAACTGAACAGCATAGTAACGTAGCGGTAGTGTTGCTGCCTAACATCGCCAGAGAAATGGGTTCGATCCCGACTATGGCTGCAGTCTGTACGGATTTTGAACATTCTCCCTGTGACTGGTGTGCACACATTTCTCCCACCATCACTCATTCCCCCAGTTACCTTGTCCCATGCCCTCCTTCATATATTCATCTCCCATCCTCAAGTCCCCTATTTGACTTTTTATTCCCCCCTGTTTCCCCTCCCCTTATACCCTTTCACCCATATTCCACCCAACAGGTTTTCATTTCTCCTCTTCTCTCCCCATCTGACACCCTTTGATCACTTTTTCACCTTTAGCCTTTGTCACTTACTTCACTGCCAATTAACCCAACACTCCTCCAACTGTATCCACCTATCACTCGCTGGGCCTTGCCCCACCCCCCCATCTCTCTTTTCCAACTTTTTCCCCCTCTACTCCAATCAGTCTGAACAAGGTTCCTGACCTGAATAACCATTTCTCTGTTGCCTCCACGGATGCTACCTGACCCACTGAGTGAGTCCCACCTTGTGTTGTCCTCAGTAACTCTTCATTTGCTGATGCATCTGCCAAGGACACCATCGGACACTTCACATCAATCTGAAGAAGGGTCTCGACCCGAAACGTCACCTATTCCTTCGCTCCATAGATGCTGCCTGAGTTTGTACATTCGCCCTGTAACCACGTGGGTTTTCTCCATGTGCTACGGTTTCCTCCCACACTCCAAAGACGTAAGGGTTTGTAGGTTAATTGGCTTTGGTAAAAACTGTAAATTGTCCCTAGTGTGCAGGATAGTGTTCATGTGCAGGTCTGTTCGGCACAGACTCGGTGGGCCAAAGGGCCTGTTTCTGTGTTGTATCCTCAGACTCTAAATGTTCAACTCCCTGCCCTTGGCACGTTATTTTTACTGACAAAAACATCTCTTCAAATATCATTATATTTTACTGGATTTACATCTTTAGCTTGCTTGCGCAATAATGGGCAAGAAATATCATTATGCTTGTGCATTTGAATAGGCGATTGATAGGGGGTGATGGATTTTGATTTTACCAAAGTTAAAATTTCATGAGAATCCTGCAGTACAAATTAAATTGCGTCACCATTAAGCTTCTTTACAAAAATCTACTGAAAGGCTTTGTTTAATAAAATATTGGCGTATTGGGAAGAAGCAAAATACAAATTTAGTTTGCCTGTATTAGTTATTCCCCAATTAATCAGCCATACATCCTATTTTCTGAGAAATCTTTTTCCACAGTTTAAATTCAACCTTTTTGGAAACACTAAATACAAGAATAACAAATTACCAACGACCTATAATGCATAAGATTTTGTGTCTCACTTTTAATGTGGTTTCAATTTATGAACAGATTTAGAGTAATTATTTTAACAAAAAAAGGGGAGATGAAGCTAAAAAATGTAATCATGTCGACAGTCCTTTGCTCCATGCTATTCATATGACTATCAAATGACAGACTGCACACAGTGCTCTTACAGTATGTTATTTTTAATATAGCTAACAGGCATGCCATCACATTTTCAACCAGAAATCATTCTGCCCTGAACAAAGGCTGATTGTATTTATACCAATGTTCTGCACCCAATTAGGTGAAGCATATTCCTGCCTGCTTTTCATCGAGCGGATGAAAAGTTTAACAGAGGGCTCATCTCCCCCATCAAGTAGAAAAAAAATCCAGACCCTACGGTACAACTGCAAGAGTTTTCCCATGGCCATCCACATGCCATCTCTGAGTTCTGGGATGGTCGTCACCACAGCTGATGTTTCCTCAGATGACTTTGGAACCTGACCCTGGAATCACAAATCCACCTGTAGCCAGTTACACGTTACTTGTTGAATGAAGGTGGTTCTCTCCATTTCATTTATTTTGTTGCCCCTTTCAGCTTGAAGGGCAGAGCAGTACTCAAAGGCAGCCACTGACCTTTGGAACATACAGCAAAAAAGAAGCCGACTGATTTCTTGCTCTTTAGACGATAGACTTTACTTTGGACTTTAGAGATACAGCGAGGAAACAGGCCCTTCGGCTCACCAGGTCCGCACCGACCAGCGATCCCCGCTCACTCACACTATCCTACACACACTAGGGACAATTTACATTTATACCAAGCCAATTAGCCCACAAACCTGTACGTCTTTGGAGTGTGGGAGGAAACCGGAGCTCCCGGAGACAACCCATGCAGTCTATACAGAGAGCATCCGTAGTCAGGATCAAACCCGGGTCTCTGGCGCTGTAAGGCAGCAACACTACCGCTGCACCACTGCGCCTCCCGGTTTTCATGAGATATGCTTTCAGAGTATTGCTGCAGTTATTTTTCTGACCATTGACAGGATCTGTGACCTGGGTGAGTTTCGCAGAGAGGGTTTTTCTGTGGAGATGAGAATCGGACATTTGCCCACAGGTTCATCTCCAGCAGAGTTGGCGCATTAGGCTGACTTGCCTCATTGTTGGTGATGATTAGTTGAGCAAGGCTGCAGCACTGCCTTCCAGCTCCAGAGACCCAGGTTCGATCCTGACTACAGGTACTGTCTGTACAGGGTTTGTACGTTCTCCCCGTGACCTGCGTGGGTTTTCTCCAAGATCTTCGGTTTCCTCCCGCACTCCAAAGATGTACAGGTTTATAGGTTAATTGGCTTGGTATAAATTTAAATTGTCCCAAGTGTATGTAGGGCAGTGTTAATGTGCGGGGATCGCTGGTCGGTGCGGACTCGGTGGACCGAAGGACCTGGTTCTGCGCTGTATCTCTAAACTAAACCTCTCCAGACCATTAAAGGTTCGGAAGGTACCACCAATAATATGCCCAGAATTTATATTTATCCATTGACCAGCATCAATGAAACAAATTGCCAGACAGTTTAAGCAGCTGGTCACAGGAGTGGCCATCCCACGAAACTATCAATAGTCGTTAAACTTTATATTACAGATACAGCGCAAAAACAGGTCCACTGAATCCATGCCGACCAGTGATCATTCCGTACACTAGCACTACCCTACACACTAGGGACAACTTACAATTTTACCAAAGCCAATTAACGTACGAACCTGTACGTCTTTGAAGTGTGGGAGGAAACCGGATCACCCGGAGAACACCGATGTGGTCACAGGAAGAACGTACAAGCTCCGTACAGGGAGCATTCGTAGTCAGGATCAAACCCGGGTGTCTGGTGCTGGAAGGCAGCAACTATACAGCGTGTCGCCCTTAGTAATTAGCAACTATTGCTCCGTTGGCCAAGAAAAGTTTAATATAAAGTTCTTTCTGTTTCTTTGTTTAACATTTTTCAATTTTCAAACAATGCAGAATTACATCCTTTCTGTTTTCCAATTAAAATTATTAAATGTAAACATAATTCTTGCAAATGCATTGTAGATCATGATAATTTAATTTAACAAAATATGGTACAGAGAAAAATCTAAACTTGGTGCTGCAATATTTTAATGTGATCTGAACTCTCAACCTAAGTTTTTAATTTTTGGTATTGTTATTGCAAAAAGAGGTTTACGCATGAGTAACAAAATGGATTTTGTCTAACATTCTCTGAGCAGTCACTGGTTGAAGCTCACTTACTAAAGAAAGGACAGCAGAGGCGTATATTGAAATGTGCGCAAGAGGTAGAGTCCACTGGAAACGCAGGAGATGTCACTTTTTGTCAAGCTGCACGGAGGACGTTCCAGAAATAACCCACCATTAGTCACATCTTCCAACACCCATCCATTTCCACTTTCCATAGAGACCATTCTCTCTGCAACTCCTTGGTACATTCATCTCATCCTATCCAACCTGCCCCTTCCCAGATACCACCCACTGCAACCACAGATATTATACCTGCCCTTACACCTGCCCTCACTGCCTTCCAAGGACCTTGCAGTTGAGACAGAGGTGAGGCCTTATATCTCCCTTTTATTCCCCTGCTTTTCGCTCCCACTTCTCCCCTTCCACCCATATCATAAGGTCATAAGTGATAGGAGCAGATTTAGTCCATTCGGCCCATACAGTGTCCTCCGCCATTCAATCATGGCTGATCTATCTCTCCCTCCTAACCCCATTCTCCTGCCTTCTCCCCATAACCCCTGACACCCGTACTAATGGAGAATCTATCTATCTCTGCCTTAAAAAATCCACTGACGCCCCCCACAGCCTTCTGTGGCAAAGAATTCCACAGTATCCCTCCCTCCAGCAATTTATTTCACTCCTCTTCTTCTCACACCTGAACCACATTAGTCTTCTTTCTCACCTCCAGCCTTTATCACTCTCAACCCATCTCCCAACCGCTCCTCACCCGTATCCACCTATCACTTGTCGCACCCACCTCCCTTCCCACTTTTATGTTCCCTACTCCTATCAATGTGAAGAAGGGTCCAGACCCGAAACGACGTCTATCCATTCCCTCCGCAGATGTTGCCTGACCCATTCAGTTCTTCTAGCATGTTGTGCTTTGCTCAAGATTACAACATCTACACTTTCCTGTGTCTCCAAAAATAAAATGTTGTTATTATGTTACATAATTTGCTACAATCACTTTTTCTTCCTTGGTGGATGGTTTATAGGCAGAAATACAGGCTTGGAATTAATTAGATGTACAAAACAATTAGTACCATCCTTACGTTGATACCACTCTTCTCAGAAGGCTGGAAGGAAAGCAAAAGCAAATCACAGGGAAAAAAACCATGCCGCTCTATTAAGTGAAATAAATAACCAGCAGTGCAAGAAATAATATGAGCCAGGATTAAAAAGATTCAAACGAAATACCAGAAAATTATCCAGAACAAAATGTAATTTAACAATGCTGCTGTTCTATGGGATTTGGTGAGAATTCTCCCACAGTGCTGTTGACGAGTTTCAGGAATTGGACCCAGCAATAGGGAAGGACCATTGATCTATTTCCAAGCTAGGATGTTGTGCAATCTGGAGGGAACTAGGAGGATTATTGATGAAAAACATGATTTGCATGTTTATAGAACATAGAACAGTACAGCACAGGAATAGGACCTTCGGCCAACAATATCTGTGCCAAACAGGGCAGCATGGTGGCGCAGAGGTAAAGCTGCTGCCTTACAGCGCCAGAGACCCGGGTTCAATCCTGACTCAGTCTGTACAGAGTTTGCATATTCTCCTTGTGACTGCATGGGTTTTCCCTGGGTGCTCAGGTTTCCTACCACACTCCAAAGACGTACAGGTTTGTAGTTGAATTGGCTTCAGTAAGAATAGTAAATTGTCACTAGTGTGTAGGATAGTGCTAGTGATCGATGGTCGGCGTGGACTCGGTAGGCTGAAGTGCCTGTTTCCGCGTTGTATCTCAAAACTAAACTGAAAGAAACACTGGAGTACTTTATCGTGTATACTGCCAGGTGAAGAAGGTAAGATGATTCTGTAACTAAACTTCAGTCTCATTGGGAAACTGATACAACAGGGCAGATCCAAGCAATTTCCCAACAGCAAGCAAAATACGAGGGGTGATCTAGAGGCTTAACCTGGAAGGAGCATATGGGGTTAAAGAAGCAAAATACTGTAGATGTTGGAAATCTGAAACAATACAAAAATACTCAGGATGGACAGTATGGATGAAAACTATTTTTATTTGGTTTCTTTATAGCTGCTGACTACTGCTGGATTTTCTGTTTTTACCTCAGAAGGTGTTGGGGTGTGAGAGTGTACAGTGGTAGGGAGTTCAAGGTCTTGAAAGGCGGCATGGTGGCGCAGCGGTAGAGTTGTTGACTTAGTTCCAGAGACCCTGGTTTGCTCCTGACTAAGGGTGTCGTCTGTACGGAGTTTGTACGTTCTCCCCGTGATCACGGTGGGCCGAAGGGCCTGTTTCCGCACCGTATCTCCAAACTAAACTAAATTAATAAAGCGGGATATCAAGGAAGAAAATTTTAAACACAATACTTGTCTGAATCAAAAGAATGGAAGAAAAGAATGATGGATTATAAGGCACTGGCATTGAAATAGGATATTCGGCCCATCAAATCTACTCTGCCATTTGATCATAGCTGATCTATATTTTCCCCCTCAACCCTATTCTCCCGCCTTCTCCCTTTTAATGAAGAAACTATTAATTTCCACTTTAAAAATACCAAATGACTTGGCCTTCGCCATCTGTGGCAATGAATTCCACAGATTCACCAACCGCTGGCTAAAGAAATTCCTCCTAGTTATAGAGTCATAGAGTGATACAGTGTGGAAACAGGCCCTTCGACCCAATTCACCCACCCCTGCCAACTATATCCCAGTTACACTCGTCCCACTTGCCTGCGCTTGGTCCATATCCCTCCAAACCTGTCCTATCCATGTACCTGTCTAACTGTTTCTTAAATGATGGGATAGTCCCAGCCTCAACTGCCTCCTCTGGCAGCTTGTTCCATACACCCACCACCCTTTGTATGAAAAAGTTACCTATCGGATTCCTATTAAATCTTTTCCCCTTCACCTTGAACCTATGTCGTCTGGTCTGCGATTCCCCTACTCTGGGCAAAAGACTCTGTGCATCTACGCGATCTATTCCTCTCATGATTTTGTACGCCTGTCAGTTCTCCCCTCATCCTCCTGCGCTCCGTGGAATAGAGACCCACCCTACTTAACCTCTCCCTATAGCTCACACCCTCTAGTCCTGGCAACACCCTCATAAACCTTTTCTGAAGCCTTTTAGCTTGACAATATCTTTCCCATAACATGGTGCCCAGAACTGAACACAATATTCTAAATGTGGTCTCTATCTACCTGCGACTCGACCTTCAAGGAACCATCTCCATTCTAAAGGTACATACTTTTATTGACAGGTTGTGCCCTTTGGTTCTAGACTCTCCCACTCTTCTCCACATCCACTCTATCTAGGCCTATATTTGGGATGAGCAGATGTATTAAAATATGAAGACACCTTATGGGTGTGGCCTCCCATAGAATTGCTGTGCATTCCTGATCTCCACTGTCCAAACATTTTTTCCAATATAGACACAAAATACTGAGAGTAACTTAATAGGTCAGGCAGCATCTCTGGAGAAAATGGATAGATGACATTTCAGGTCGGCACCCTTCTTCAGACTGATTGTAGGGTCCCGACCCAAAACGTCATCTATCCATTTTCTTCAGAGATGTTGCCTGACCCTTTGCGTTACTCCAACATTTTGCGTCTACTTTTGGTGTAAACCAGCATTTGTAGTTCCTTTTAATTACAATATAACAATGTGGTTAAGGCACAGAAAAAGTGATATAATTAAGATTCAGAACATTTAAAAGAATGCAAAAACAAGTGGATTCTGATGAGTAGTTCTAAAAAAGTGGACAGTCACCAAGGAAGACAAGGTTAAAGAAGACTTTGCAAGCTGATTTTAGGACCCCAAAGGGACTACTGAGGCCAGCTGTTCCTTGAATCCAGAACAGCAGACCTCGAGAGCAGGGACTATGCTGGAGCAGGGTTAAATTAAAACTTCATTTGAGTAAGTGAGATTTAAATCAATGGAGCAGGGAGACAATAGTATTGATTCATCCAAATGCAAATTACATTTCTTGCAGAAAATAATATTTGGGGGTAAGCGTGTGAGTAATTTGAGACATGGCATATGGCAAATGTATCAGGGGTCGTGAGGAACAGGTGACATTGGAACTATCGTTTGCAAAGCTTCCCATCACTAGGGATTTCCCTCACAGTGTGTCTGTGTCTTTTGTGGACTAATTGATAGAGATTGATTACCATTATTATTGTATCGTGCAATTTCCAAGAGAATGCAAAGTCAATGAGATGCTCCACAATCTAACCTCGTCCAGTAATTCACATGTAGCAACAAACAACACCACAGACACGCCATCTTCTACACTTGGCATAGTGCTCAACATTAATTCTCCCTGATTTCCAAAAACGAATCGTCAGAAGGTCAGAGCAATCACTTGCTCGCAACCACACTAGTCCACTGCACCACTTCTGATTTACGCTCTCATTCTTTGTAGATTTGCAAGGTGTGATGTGAATTAAATTAAATGTCTTTATATTGAAACCGTTGAAGCCAAACCTCTGCAAAGTTTTGTACATACTCAAATGTGATTAAAAACACAATGATTTTCAGAACTGAATTTATAAAACAAACTCTGCATTCCACACATCAGTAATTACAGTGCCCTCCGTAATGTTTTGGACAAAGACCCATCATTTATTTATTTGCCTCTGTACGCCACAATTTGAGATTTGTAATAGAAAAAAATCACATGTGGTTAAAGTGCACATTGTTAGATTTTATTAAAGACAATTTTAACACATTTTCGTTTCACCATGTAGAAATTACAGCTGTGTTTATGCATAGTCCCCCCCATTTAAGGGCACCATAATGTTTGGGACACATGGCTTCACAGGCATTTGTAATTGCTCAGGTGTGTTTCATTGCTTCCTTAATCCAGGTATAAGAGAGCTCTCAGCACCTAGTCTTTCCTCCAGTCTTTCCATCACCGTTGGAAGCTTTTATTGCTGTTTATCAACATGAGGACCAAAGCTGTGCCAATGAAAGTCAAAGAAGCCATTATGAAACTGAGAAACAAGGATAAAACTGTTAGAGGCAACAGCCAAACTTTAGGCTTACCAAAATCAACTGTTTGGAACATCGTTAAGAAGAAAGATAGTACTTAGATAGTACTGATCCAACTAATCGCAAAGGGACTGGCAGGCCAAGAAAGACCTCCACAGCTGATGACAGAAGAATTCTCTCTATAATAAAGAAAAATCCCCAAACACCTGTTCAGCACATCAGAAACACTCTTCAGGAGTCAGATGTGGATTTGTCAATGACCACTGTCCGCAGATGAATTCTTAAACAGAAATACAGAGGCTATACTGCAAGATGCAAACCACTGGTTAGCCATAATAACAAGATGGCCAGGTAACAGTTTGCCAATAAGTACTTAAAAGAGCAACCACAGTTCTGGAAAAAGGTGTTGTGGACAGATGAGACGCAGATTAACTTATATCAGAGTGATGGCAAGAGCAAAGTATGGAGGAGAGAAGGAACTGCCCAAGATCCAAAGCATACCACCTCATCTGTGAAACACGGTGGTGGGTGTGTTATGGCCTGGGCAAGTATGGCAGCTGAAGGTACTGGCTCACTTATCTTCATTGATGATACAACTGCTGATACAGTACATAATGAGTTCTGAAGTGTATAGACACATCCTGTCTGCTTAAGTTCAAACAAATGCCTCAAAACTCATTGGCCGGCGGTTCATTCTACAGCAAGACAATGATCCCAAGCATACTGCTAAAGCAACAAAGGAGTTTTTCAAAGCCAAAAAATGGTCAATTCTTGAGTGGCCAAGTCAATCACCCGATCTGAACCCAATTGAGCATGCTTTTTATATGCTGAAGAGAAAACTGAAGGGTACTAGCCCCCAAAACAAACATGCTAAAGATGGCTACAATACAGGCCTGGCAGAGCATCTCCAGAGATGCCACCCAGCAACTGGTGATGTCCATGAATTGCAGACTTCAAGTAGTCATTGCATGCAAAGGATATGCAACAAAATACTAAACATGACTACTTTCATTTACATGACATTGCTGTGTCCCAAACATTATGGTGTCCTGCAATGGGGGGACTATGTATAAACACTGCTGTAATTTCTACAATGGTGAAACCAAAATGTATAAAAATGGCCTTTAATAAAATCTGACAATGTGCACTTTAACCACATGTGATTTTTTTTCTATTACAAATCTCAAATTGTGGAGTACAGAGGCAAATAAATAAATGATGGGTCTTTGTCCCAAATATCATGGTGGGCACTGTGTAGGGTCTCTCTTTCAGCTCAGTGCTGCAATGGCATCAATTACAATATTGAAACAAACATGAAGAAGGTGAAAATCATGAAATAATGGAGCTATCACGTACGATTCAACAACTTGGCTCAATTGGTTATGTGTATTACTTTTGAAACTGTCTCGGCAGTTGATTACAAATCAACTGAAAATTATTTCTGAGTTTGCAAGGTAGAGAAAACACTGTCTACGAGTGTCTATAAGATCACCAGCCAATGGTTTCAAATTAATTTTAAATAGCATTTCAGGAAGTCTGCAGCAGTTACACCCATGGATCATAACTACTTTAAAAATGATATAATGTGGGCTGATTTTTATGGTTACAACTGCAGGTTTGAGTTTAGATGGTATAATTAAATTCAATGAGAATACATTTCCAAACAGCTGCCCGGCAATTTACATTATGCAATTAATAATAAATGCTGAATTCTGATATCTGTTCTACATTTAAAATGAATTAAAGAAAGTATGATTGCAAAGCATTATCTCAAAATAGTGCAACCCTTAAAAACAATATGGGAGGAAATACAAAATAGCCAATTTAGCAAGCATATTTGACTATGACCTGAAGCCAGAAACCTAGAGACATAGTAGAGAAGAAATTCTAATGACACATTTATAACAGCGGCGATATATTAAGTGGAGAGAGTTTATCGACATCACTGGAATATTTATTGTTTTCCTCGAGAAGACAGGCAATCCCTGTCAAGCGTTTAGATTTCCTAATAAAAGTGGCAATCCATTTTGAACTTAGCACACAGCATATCAATTTATGCTGAAACAGGCCCTTTGGCCCACCGAGTCTGTGCCGACCAATGATCACCCCAAATACTAACACAATACTACACATGAGGGACAATTTTACAACTTACCAAAGCCATTTAACCGACAAACCTGTATACAGTATCTTTGGAGTGTGGGAGGAAACCCACGCGGTCACAGGGAGAAAGCACAAACTCCTTATGGACAGTACACATACTCAGGATCGATCCCGGGTCTCTGGCGTTGTAAGGCAATAACTCTACCACTGCGCAATTGTGTCACCTCTTGCGTGTAATGCCTTTCATCCCACTGAAACTGTGAGTTATTCCAAGTCATTACAATAGCTTACTTGTGTGTCTGTGAGCTTATTATGCAATGGTGCAGTAGTCAGTGCAGCTGTCTCAGTTCTCCGGTTCAATCCTGAGATGCTGTTTTGTGTAAAACATGCACCGATCTTGCACGTTCTCTCCGGGATCACCTGGGGTTCCTCACATATCAGAAAGATACGATGGTAGTTTAGCTGATCGTTGCAAATTATCCCTTTGTGTGGATTAATTGCAAAATGGGAGAGGGAATCAGTTGCAGGAGATGATGGAGAATGGAACTAATGGGATTGCTCCAATGAAAATCAGCATGGACCCAGAGGGCTGAATAAACTTCACTTATCCTGTAAACATCCTTGGTAACTACAACTTCACTGTTTTTAAAATTATGTCAGGAATTTAGGAAGGCACAATAGGTAACTACAGTGGTGTAGCGGTAGAGTGCTGCCTTACAGTGCCAGAGACCCGGGTTCGATCCTGACTACGGGTGTTATCTATACGTAGTTGGTACTTTCTCTCTGTGACCGTGTGTGTTTTCTCCAGGTGCTCCGGTTTCTTCCCACATTCCAAAGACGTGCATGTTTGTGGGTTAATTGGCTTCTGTAAATTGTCCCTAGTGTGTAGGATAGCACTAGTGTATGGCTGATTGCTGGTCGGCCCGGACTCACTGTTAAATACAGATCTCAAGGGGAAAATCGTTTGCCTTTCATCGATCAGTGTATCCAAACTAACTCCCTCAGTTGCTTTTATTTCTTTTATCAATTTCCGCTGCGGGTGACAAAAAAAACTGATGAAGGAATAAGCTTGTGTTTACTATCCCATGGGAAAACACCCCTTAAATTTTTGAGCGCAGCAATTTCACCCATGCCAACTATTGCAACAATTTAAAATTAAATCACAACGAGTGCAGCCAGTCAAATCGATTGGTCCCAACAAGTCCCCCATCTTATTCTTTCAACAATCATCTAAATGAGTTCACAGGTAATATCTTCTTGTGTGACTATTTATGTTGTTCAGATGATAATTATATTATGTAATTAGCCTAAATCATGAACAAAGATTTTAGAATTGTAAACAATGAACTAGATGTCAGAATTATTCATGATCACTATTAAATGAGATTCCACATCAGACTTATTGAAGCGTATTTACTTTCTCCCTTAAATTTATTCTTTTTTATATATGACAATTGAAAGTTGTTGACAATAAATGAGGCTATTTTCTTAGACAGTGTGTATTTTCTCTGTTTTTCACTCTCTTGAAACATTTAAAGGAAAACAAGACCACAGATATGACTTCAAGCAATTGTTTGATTTCTGCATTATTTAATGTCAAGTCAACTGGAATTTTCTACTTCATTGAATTATATTTAAACATCTATGAATACATGTTCTGGTAAATATTATTGAAGATGAGATATATATTGGAAGAGAAAATTAATTCTAAAATCTTGCATCAGCAAATTCATTGGAAATAATATTTGATACCAAGCAATTGTTTAAATGCATTTATAATAATTAATAATGCACTGTATTGTACTACCACTTTCAAAGACTACACATTTGGACTCATTAACAATTTAGTGCTGAATTGAATTAATATTTATGTAAAATATTTGATTACACTATGGACAGACAACACGGGGGAAAAAATGAAGAAAATAGTTTGGTTTAGTTTAGAGACAGAGTGTGGAAATAGGCCTTTCGGCACAGCAAGTCTCCTCCGACCAGCGATCACCTGTACACTCATTCTATCCTACACACCAAGGACAATTTACAGAAGCCAATTAACCTACAAACCTGCACGTCATTTGGAATGTGGGAGAAAACCGAGCACCCGGGAAAAACCCATGCGGTCACAGGAAGAACATGCAAAGTCCTACAGACAGCACCCGTGGTCAGGATCGAACCCGGGTCACTGGTGCTGTAAGGCAGCAACTCTACCACTGCGCCACCATGCCGCCTTTCTTAAGTTAAGCACCTTTTTGTACATCTACAAAAACTTGTTCATTCTACCTTTAAGTAAATGAATTAAATGTTCCTCACAACCAACTACAAAATAAACTCAGATTTAAGCATGAACAGTTGATTTATGCTTAAACGTTATAGATGACAATTGTTAAATGAATAATATTACAAAATATCTGGAAAGGCATTAAAATAGGTGAAATTACCCATCAAGTCGTCCATGGCTATATTTTGCTTGCAGAATACCAGAGATAAAATGACACAATGCCACAAGCTTCAATTTCTCAAGCATCTGATGGTTATGTTGCTTAAAATGAAGTGGTTTTCACAGGAAATGATAGTGATTTGAAGTCAGCAATGGCCAGAGGGCATGTTTCAGGATGTCTGTTACTATATGGGAACTTTGCATCATCTCTTCATGTGACCCTCTTTTCCTGTACATTACATGGCATTGCATGCCGACTCTTTATTTCCTTTCAACTGGAATCCATTATATATTTATATTCCACAGTAGAGTTTATTTTTAAAACATCAAAATGTGCTAAATTAATTAAACAAATTTATATATCAATAATTAAATTTCCGTCAAGACAGATAGTAAATGCTAAAATGTATCTTTAGGAAAACTTGTTATTCACATATATTTCGCTTTTTATAATGAGAGGGACTACTTCAACATTTCTCTCTTCATTTTTAAATACCAACTAGCACGAACTGGAGACACGAAGTACTGGAGGAACTAGCAAGAACTGTAATCTCCAGGTTACTACCTTTGACCTAATAGGAAAATGAAGATTGAAAGAGTTATCAATTACTGCTACAAAACAAAGTCCCCAAAATAGTTAGTTTAGGAAGGAACGGCAGATGCTGGTTTACACCGAAGATAGACACAAAACGCTAGAGTATCTCAGTGGGTCAGGTAACATCTCCATAGATGCCGAGTGAAGAAGGTTCTCGACCCGAAACATCGCCTATTCCTTTTTTCCAGATATGCTTTTTGACCCGCTGAGTTACTCCAGCATTTTGTGTCTATCCCCAAAATAGTTGATCTGCATCAGATGGTTCCGAGTTCAATTCCCAATTCAGCAACACAATATCTAAACTGACACTCCTGTGCTGTACCAAAGCATCATGCAAAGCAAAAGGTACTGTCTTAAAGATTTGATTTTAACACAAGACTCCAAAGGAGTATGCTTTCCCAGATAGATACATTATTACATCATTAGGGGGAACATTTGAAATATTGTGTTCAGTTTTGGTCACCCTATTATAGGAAAGATGTTGGAAAGGGTGCAGAGAAGATTTATGATAATGTTACCAAGATTCAAGGGCCTGGGCTATAGGGAGAGGTTGAGCAGTCTGGAACTTTATTCCTTGGAGCGCAGGAACATGAGGGGTGATCTTATAGAGAAGTATAAGATCATGAGGGGACCTGATAGGATAAATACACAGAGGCTTTTATCCAGAGATGGGGAAACAAGGACAGAGGACTTAGGTTTCAGGGGAGAGGAACCCGAGGGGAAACTTTTTCACATAAAGGTTGGTGGATATATGGAACGTGCTGCAAGGCAAAGTGGTTAAGGCAGGTCATATCGCAACATTTAAACAACATTTGGATAAATATATGGATAGGAAAGATTGAGAAGGATATTTGGCCAAATATAGGCAAGTGGGACTGGTGGGGACAGGGCACCTTGGCCGGTTTTGCAGCAATATTCCAATCTGTGTAACTCTATGACCATAGCAGAATAGTTATTCCCAGGCTTCACAACCAATACATATCTCACACTCAGTATGGCCAAAACATATCTGCTCTTTATCACACTACAGTCTATGGGAGCATATTGTGTGTAAGTTGTTTTTCATGTATTCTGCACTGTATTCTAACAGTGATAACATTTCAGAAGGGCCTCTTTATATATAAAACAATCTGGCATATCCACAAGGGGCAGTAAGCAGCAGTAGATAAATACAAATCTTTCTTTCTTGTACAACACCAGTAAATTCCATAACGTAATACAGTTTATAGTTCTGGCCAAAGTAAAAAATAGTGAGGAAATTCACTGATCCAAGAAGATAGCAGCAGCTTATGATCAAGTGGCTTGTACATGAATGAAATATTAATGTAAAACAAACAGAATAAAAATCAACAAGGTATAGTCTTCAGGCAAAGTTTCATCCATAATCAAATTGAAGTCATGCACTCCTTTAAAACAGACAGGTTTTTTCTTCTCGCCATTTAAAGTATGGAATTCATAGAATAATTAATTGGTAAAGCCTCAAACACTAAGTGCTGGTGTAACTCAATGGGTCAGGCAACATGTTTGAAGGACATGGATAGGCGAAGTTTCAGGTCGGCACCCTTCTTTGAACTGGAGAAATCAGACTCTTCAGTCCGAAGAAGGATTGCAACCCAAAACGTCACCTATCCATGTCCTCCACAGATGCTGCCCAACCTGCTGTTACAACAGCACTGTATGTCCCATGCAAGATTCTAACATCTGCAGTTCCTTGGGTCCTCATTGGTAAAGCCTATTGCCAACAACAGCCGTATACCATCCAGGAGTCTTTCTGATCTCAAATACTAGTCTTGTATCATCCCATGAGTGGCCGATCAACCTACCAATCCATGCATCTTTGATGAGCTTTGAAGTTCCCTAATTCCCAGGACCAGAATCAAAGTGTCAGGATGATGCTGAGCAGGTGGGTCTCCGGATGTAATGTTTGAAAGCCTGAACACCAACTTGTGGCCCACTCCTCTTACAGGGCATCCACAAAACCATGGCCGAAGGCTGATGTGAGATGCACAGCCACAAAAGGTTCATAAATGGTTGTCGCCTTTGCGTCAGGGACTGAATACAATCTAGCACAATATCTTGGACAGCAATTTAGACACCACTCCTCAAATCTGCAAGGAGTGTTTTGTGGTTGAGGCATGCAGTGTAGTGAATGTGTCACAGCCAGACACAGGCCCCTACATGCTGTCAAGAGATGTAACATCCACGTAGATGGAAAAGAAGATGAAGAGTGTACACAAGTTTAGCTCCAATCGGTTTGAGTGGGAAAGGGCTACAGCACCTTTTACAAATAATATTCTTTCTCTTCCATGACCAGCCATCGAGACAATTCATACCACTGGAATCCTGGGCTTCTCATGTTCAGAGTCTTCTTTCAATTAAAAACCTCTAGCTTTGCCCGTTTCTATCCCTACAATCCCTTCCAGCTAACATCCTCTCATACCCCTTAATGTGAGCTCCTAATTCATTCTTTATTTTCACTCTTCCACCACTGGTTGCCTTATGACTTAACTGCTACTACCATTCATCCTCAATGAATCATAGAGTTGTACAGCACAGAAACGCCCAACTCGGCCACACCGACTGTCTAACATACCTATGTTACTCACATTTCCCCACATTTGGTCCGTAACCCCCTATTCCTTTCTTTCAACATGTTCTGCAAAATTCCATTTCCTTGATCAAACCTTCATTCAGCAGTCCCAATATTAGTGAGGCAATCTGGCTTTAACTAATAACACTCATGCAAAATGCCTTTGGTCATTTTCCAAAGTTATATACGCACATTATTCTGGCTGAAAATCCACATACGCGGAGCCCAATTATGTAAAACTTACAGAATTGCACAAAGTAAAATGCGGTATTAAATTTCTTCCCCAACTAATGTAAGTTAAATGAAGCCAGCATTGGAGCAATTTTAAACTAAGCACGTTTATTTCATATTGTTACTGCACCAACAAAGGATAAGTCATGCAAGAATAAATGTTCTACTTTTCAGTCAATAACAGCTAATGGAAATTATAAGTTAGTCCGAGGATGCATGCCATTGCACCATGGAACCCCAGAACAAATACCACATTGTTCATTTAACCTTGCTATTTTCACTGCCCATCTAATCTGGGCCAATAACAATCTTTATCTTAAAATCATTAAGGCCCAATAAGCTGAATCTTAGAAGTGGATGTTTTGAACATAAATAAATTTGGTTGAATTGCAATTTAACTATCCTTTAAACAAATATACTAAGCATTATTATTTGATATTGTTTGCTAAATTCAACTCAGGAAATGAATCTGAGAAAGAAATATGTTTTGGCAGATTGTCCGTGATACATCCCACTGCTCACACTCATGGCTTGTACTTTTCCCTTGGTCACACTCAGCTTGCATGGGTTTGTGGTGCCAATCGAATATGAAGTTCTTAAGTTATAGGAGCAGAGTTAGGCCAGGTCTTCGCAGCCATTCAATCATGGCTGATCCATCTATCTTTCCCTCTCAACCCTATTCTCCTGCCATCTCCCCACAATCCCTGACACCCATACTAATCAAGAATCTGTCAATCTCCACCTTAAAAATATCCATTGACGTGGCCTCCACAGCCTTCTGTGCCAAAAACATCCACAGATTCACCACCCTCTGATTAAAATAAATTTCACCTCATCTCCTTTCTAAAGGTACATCCTTTTTTTTCTGAGGCTATGGCCTCTAGTCCGAGACTTGTATTTTTGCTAAGCCAAACCAGACCATGATGGAGAGGGTGAGGACAGACTCTATGATGGCCGCATAGAATTAGACCATCATTGCCTGTGGCAGATTGTGCTTCCTCAGCTGCCGCAGGAAGTACATCCTCCACAGTCAAAAAGGCACATCAGAGGATACAGCGTGGAAACAGGTCATTTGGCCCACCAAGACCATACCGCCCAGTGACTACGTTACTAGTTCTATCCTGCACACAAGAGACAATTTACAAAACCAATTAATCTACAAGTCTTTGGAATGTGGGAGGAAACCGGAGCATCCGGAGAAAACACACACGGTCACAGGGACAACATATAAACTCCGTACAGCCAGCACCCATAATCAGGATCGAACCTGTGTCTCTACCGCTGCACCATTGTGCTGCCCTATTCATTCCATTCAAGTTAACTGGGATATATTGGTAGCTAATTGCTTTTTAAATTAGCTGATGCTGCATGCACATCCATGCTTCAAATATTGTATAAAATAGTTATTTGAAGGTAATAACCCTGATCCCAGTTCCAAGGCAGAATATCTAATTGTTTAGGAGAATGTTTTCAAAGATGCTATTGCCAATTATCAACAAAAAAAAAAGGGGTTTTACATATCGAAAAAGTCCTTATTTTAAAAACCTGCCAGATAACATGTACAATACTGCAGCTGCATAACAGCAACGTTTCAAAACATCGAGCAGATTGTAAAACAGCACTGACAGTAACAACTTCAACAGCACAGATAGTCTCTTGGTCATTGTCCTGTGAAAACTAATTGCCTGCAAGCTATTTCCAGTGATTGCCCTCTGACTGCGTAATTGTGGTTAATTATGACACTGATGTCACTGAACTTCACATAACAGAGGCAAAATAATGCTATCAATCACAGCTGCAGTCAAAAGGAACAGTTGCATAGAAAAGTCCTACACGACTGGGTGGGAATCGCTTCAAATACAATGGATCCAAATGCTACCGAGTTAGAAAGCTCTTTTGCAGCGACAAATAAAACTGTTGACATGGAGTGCTACTGCTGTGACAACTACTTATTTTAGATGAAGCAGTGGGATTAGTCACGTACAAGAAAAAGATCCAAACTGGACCATTCGTTCCCCCACAGGTACCTGGCACAATCCCTACCTTGCACCACGGTTTACCAACTGACTGTAGAAACTCTCTCTGGCACTGCACAGCCCCACTGAGTTGCATTTTCTTTGCCTTTCCAGCCAATGAATCATGCTAAGCTAGCTGAGGATGGGCAAGAAATCGAAAATATGATTTGAAACAAATTTCAAAAATTCAGATGCACGGTATTTTAATAGGAATTTAAATTCACTTGAAAGTCTATGTCTCAATTGCTGTTGTACAGAAATATTTGGGTCGAAGGAATGCTTACCAGAAACCCTCCATAGATGCTACCTGACCCACCGAGTTACTCCAGCACTTTGTGTTTTGCCAATGGTTTCCAGTTTTAGCCAGAATAATATAACCAATTGCCATGGTGTGAAAAACAGTGGAGAAAAGCAAAATGGGCAAAGTGTGATATCAATCAACAGTAATAGTGTAACTTTGTATCCATGTTTCTCATTGATCGAGCTTTGTGATTTGACCAAATCTGTTCAATCTGTAAGATCTAGCAGTAATGATGTAATCGACTAAAAATGCAAATAATAGAAAATAAGGAAGCAACTTCCATAGTGAACATGTTTCCATTTATCCTTAATTTACAGGTCAAAAGTACACAGAGCTGCTGGCATAATAGTCCACTTTTATTAGTTCCAGGTTATTAATATAATAGTGACCAGATTGCTTCTGTTTCCCACAAGATTAACATCTTTGAACTTGCCATGCCTTTGCACTTTTTACGATGTTTAACCAGGTTAAGGTGAAACATTAAGTCAAAGTTATTGCTCTGATCACCATTACTTCCACAACACATTATCTTTATAGAGATCAATGTATATTGATCCTATTGTTGCATGTACAACTCCAGATTGAAGATGGTTGGGATATAGCAAGGAGCTGCAAAGTTCAGCACTGCATGTCACAGAATTATTCACTGATTGAAAAAGATGGATTGCATTTGAATGGAATCTAACTTGGTGAGAGATTTTCACAGCTGCAGTAAAACTCCAATAATCCGGCATTATTTGGAATTTCCGATAGCCCGGCATTTGCTTCACTCGTTGGTGCAGAATGTGAGACAGGTTTCAGTAAGCAAGGGAAGTAAGTGGCCTGAGCCCCGACCGAAACACAAAGTGCTAAAGGAACTCAGTGGGTCAGGCAGCATCTGTGCAGGGAATTAACAGGCGATGTTTCAGGGCGGGTCCCTCCTTTAGTTCCGACCTGTAGCATCACCTGACCATTCCCTCTGCAGAGGCTGCCTAACCCGCTGAGTTTCTAGAGCACTTTGTGTTTTGCTTACGTCCACAATAATTCCTGGGTCAAATTAGGGCAGCAGAAGGTTCAACCTGCCAATCCCATACAAGAAATTGCAGGTTCTGGAATTTCGAGCAAACCACAAAGTGTTGGAGAAACTCAACAGGTCAGGCAGCATCTGTGGAGGGAATGGACCGGTGACATTTCGGATCGGGATCCTCCTTCTGTTCTGACCCAAAACATTGTCTGTCCATTCCCCCAACGGGATACTGGCTGACCGATGAGTTCCTGCAGCACTTTGTGTTTTGTCCAAGTTCACAACCATTCCTGGGTCAAATCAGACCATCAGAATGTTTCACCAGCAACTTTCAATCATGACCTGGTCTTGTGACACTGATAGGATTCACACATACTGGAGGAATGATTGCACAATTTTCTTTTGCAACCTTGCAACGATGTTTGAACGATATCGGCATGGGTGCGTTGATACCCCTCCTGACTCAGGCAAAATGTCACCTGTCCACTCCTTCCACACATGCTGCCTGACCTGTTGAGTTCCTCCAGTACTTTGCGCATTACTCACGACTCCAGCATCTGCAGTTCCTTGTGTAGCCACGATCTGGACTACGGGCCAGGTTTGATAAATATTTATACATATTCACAGTATAATTTATTATGACACAGAATGCTGGAGTAACTCAGCAGGTCAGGCAGCATCTCTGGAGAAAGGGAATAGGTGACGTTTCGGGTCGAGACACTTCGTCAGACTGAGGGTCAGGGGAGAGGGAAACTAGAGGTATGAAAAGGTACGGAGAACAAAAGAATGAAAGGTCTGAAATGAACAAATGAAGGCCAGCAAGGATGGTCAAGGAAAGATGGAGCCATTGGCTATTAATAGGAGTACAATCCAATACCCCCAAAATTTACCAGTCTATCACAACCAAAGCTCTATGCTGGATTTGGGGTAGATTTACCGTATTTAAGTTCACGTACAAAAACAAAGGCCCCTTTGTAACCAGCATGCTTACCTCAGACAAATAAACTCGATCAGCATTATTAGACTGCACATACTGGCCTCCTCATTAATTTACATTTGTCTCAACTAGTGAATAGTATTAATAGACTGAAAGAAATAACAATGTACTTATTCACTCATTTAGTAATTATGGCCAGCTTGATTAATTTAAGGACTGCAATTACTTTCTATTATATCCACACACAACCCATATTGTCCTGAGATATCCAGTCAGTATTCAGTTTTCGTTGGCCATCGGTATCCTGTCATCTGATGTATTGAAAAGAGGTTTTTAAGTAAGCCCATTGAACCTTTCCCATGCTTTTAAAGCCATCTTTGTACTGCAAAACACGTCCTTTAGAGTCCTATGATAAAAAAAAATCCAAGATCAGCTACTTCGATAGTCCTGATTGAGGACTTTGGCTCCCCAAAACAATCGCTGTGGCATGCCAATGATGCCACCAGCACATTGGCAATGTCAAGACTTTATATCCTATTGATTTCAGAAAATTGAGTCTCTACAAAGCAGCACTTGTCTGTGTTTGCAGAGACTTCTGTCCTTTATTTTGCATCTGTGTAATGAGATGTGGTAGTACTCGTCCACTAATCACATTTGGGACGTAAATCTATTTTCCATTTAAATCCATCATAGAGATTGTTCGGCACAAAATGTTGGGGTAACATTTCAGGTCGAGACCCTTCTTCAATCTGAAGTCAAGTCTGAAGAAGGGTCTCGACACGAAACGTCACCCATTCCTTCCCTCCAGAGATGTTGCCTGTCCAGCTGAGTTACTCCAGCATTTTGTGTCTATCTTTGGTGTAAACCAGCATCTGCAGTTCCTTCCTACACATAGAGGTTGTTCCCTTCGTTATAGACACAAAGTGCTGGAGAAACTCTGCGGGTCAGGCAGCATCTCTGGAGAAAAAGGACAGGTGATGTTTTGGGTCGGAACTCTTCTTCAGGCTGAAAGTAGAGGTGCGGGGGGATAGAAGGGGGAAATAAACTGGAGGCGTTCCCTTGTTTGCTTTTGTATGTCTAATGCTTCTCTACTTTCAAAGTAATACTAGACCAAGTGCAGACCCATTGGGTCTGTTCCTCCAACGCCCGGTTGCGGTGGGGGGGCTGGGGGGGGGCGTCACGCGGCG
>CM075981.1:27389356-27475423 GCA_038087875.1 Malacoraja senta | reverse complement strand
TTTATCTTGCACAAACGCTATTCCCTTTATCCTGTATCTGTACACTGTGGATGGCTCAATTGTAATCATGTATTGTCTTTCCACTGACTTGTTAGCATTCAACAAAAAGCCTTTCACTGTACCTCGGTACACATGACAATAATCTAAACTAAACCAAACCATTGAACCATTGAACTTTGGAGAAGTCTGCAATACAGGCAAAGGCCCGAACCATTTCTACTTCTGCAGGTTGAAAGAAAACAACTGAATTCCTCTTCCCATAAATAAGCAATTCAGTGATCTTCATCTTCCTCAGTATATGTGACAATAAACCAAACTAAAATAAACTAAGGACGTTTGTTTTCCTCAGGATCATACGTGTGACTTCCTGGAAGTGGGCAACCATGTTCATAGAATGACATACATCAACCATTTCAGAATGCATCTCAGTCTGAACAAAACAATCGATTTCCAGTAACATGACTGAAAAGGTAATAAGTAACTGAATTTCTAGGTAGTAGTTTACTTATTTGAAGCAGGGTTCAGAAAATGAAATATTCTCAACTCTAAATGGTATCACTGATCAGAATAAATAACTGATATCCTACGTTGGAGTTGGCAAAGGTGACAAAATAATCCTTGTTTCTCCTTCCACAAACACTGCCTGACTTTCTGCGTATTCCAGCATCGATAGTGTTTTGAGTTTTTTTTTGCAATTAACCCATTGTTGCTAAAAACCAAGTCACTTAAACATGCCTTCTAAAATTAGAAGTCATAAGACACAAACATCACTTCCATGAAACCCAGCAATCAGTATAATTTTAACATGAGGAAAGCATTTACTAAAATAAAATCATGAAGGAAAATCTTGAAGAACGATTTTAAAGGTTGTGCCGTGGGAGGTTGCTGGGATGATATTGCAACTTACCCGGTTGTAATGTCATCATCGTTCATGGTCTTCCCCAACAAGTCACTATCACTCATATAGCCAGACATGTCGCCACTGATAGACTTCAGGTCCACATCATCCGCATCCAGAGAATCCAGGTCCAAGCGAGAGATGTTACACGATTTACTGGAACTCCGCATAGGCATGGTGTGGGAGTAATGAGAGGAGTCACCGCGGACAAACCAGCCCGAGTTCCCTCCCGGCTGGCACCCACTGCCCACAGAAGGTGCGTCGCCTGCCTGGAGGCGGGGGCTGGCTTGGCCGTAGCGCCAGGACAACGGTGAGGATCGGTTGGACGAACTTGTGCCGCGGCTTCTGGCATTCACTTCAGCAGTCAGGTCACTGTCAAAGGCGGCGTCCAAAGCACTGCAAAGTAAGTGACACGAGAAATGAATGCAGGAGCAGGAGCAGTGCTCAGCAATGCTAACACACAACTGGAACTGCAAGAGAGAAAAGAGCTAGCATGCTTCCAGCTGTATTTAGTTTAGTTGAGAGATGCAGCAGGGAAACTGGCCCTTCAGCCCGCACCTTCCAACTAGTTCTATGTTATCCCACTTTCGCATCAACTCCCTACACCCGAGGAGCAATTTACAGATGTCTAATAACGCACAAACCCGCATGTTGCATAAAGTAAATGGGGCATTTAGGTGCTCAAAAAGGGCGACATAATAGTGCTGCCTTACCACGACGGAGGCATGGGTGCTGTCTGTATGGAGTTTTACGTTCTCCTTGTGCCCATATGGGTTTTCCTACAAACTAGGGACTATTTATAATTTTTACCGAAGCCAATTATCCTACAGAAGTGATAAAAAAAGATGGGAAGGTGCTGAGACCAAGGGGTTGGAGATACAGAAGGAATGGATCAGGATAAAGATAGACTTTAAAGATACAGTGCAGAATCAGGCCCTTTGGCCCACCGAGTCCACGCCGGCCAGCAATCACTCCGCACACTAGCATTATCCTACACACTAGGGACAATATACAAACTTTATCAAAGCCAATTAACTACAAACCTGTACATCTTTGGAGTGCAGGAAGAAACCAGAGCAGCCTTGAAAATCCAACGTAGTCACGGGGAGAACGTTCAAACTGCCGTAAGGGAGGGGCGGCACGAACTCCGTGCTTGAGCACCACTTTAACACTGCCTGACCACCCACCTTAGGCGTGTCATGTACAGAGAAAGCTTCCTACTGCTGTAACACTTTCAGTGCTACTTCAGCATGAGGAGACACAAGGAACTGCAGACGATTGAATCTTGAATGAAAGACAAAGTACTGGAGGAACTCCACGGGTCAGGCAACATCGATGAAGGACATGGGCTGGTGATGTTTCGAGTTGGGGCCCTTCTTCAGACTGAGCCAGAATAGAGAGTAGGGCATGCATCTGGAGAGATCATTTTACGCTGCTAATCAGAAATTGCTTTGAATGTTCATTTTGACAAGGTGATAGATATTAACCTTGAACGAATAAAGTCTTAGCCTGCCCAATATCTCACTATAGCTCAGGCCCGCAAGTCCTGGCCACATCCTTGTAAAACTTCTCTGGATTATCCTTTTTTTTGGTGTCAGTCCACCAGATGCCGGGAAATCGAACCTCTACAAAAAGATTTGACTCAGTTTAAGTCTCACATCCGTAAAAATGTTACCAGTAATCTGCTTAGCTACTGTCTTCCAAAGGTGGAGACAGTTGGTCAGGAAATACGTAACAGCTGATTGTAGAATTTAGAGATCGTTGATAAGCAAAAAAATCCTATTCAAGTGGTTTGTCAGATCGTTAGATTCACCACAAAAAGTGCATTGTGCCCAAACTCTGAGGAAAGAACAATCAGTTACCACACCCCATCCAATGTTAAATCCACCAGTTGGACTGTTTGGCTTCATCCAAACTTCCAACCTTAATTGCTTCCTTTTGGTACAAATTTAGCCTGCATGCATCCTGAATCCATCGTTGCACAGAACTGCAAGCCCAGGGGAAATTTTGCTCCACTTCCTCCATTACAAGAATATCCTTTTCTAAGTAAGGAACCAAAACTGCACACAGCACACCAGGTGTGGTCCGAGTGCGTTAATTCTGAAGAATGGCTCACCAGCAACTGTAAATAAAGTTAGCGCCGTCACTAAACCATATCAGGCAACCATTTTGCTCGGTAAGATTTACAACTAGAAAAGGCTCCAAATTCTTTGGGAATGCACAACACTTTTAAAGTGCTGCACATTAGACTTTTGGACGTTTGACTTTCGAGATACAGCATGGAAACAGGCCTTCAGGTCCACACCAACCAGCAATCACCCCGTACACTAGCTCTATCCTAAACACTGGAGACAATTTACAATTTTACAGAAGCCAACTAACCTACAAACCTGTTCGTCTTTGGAGTGTGGGAGGAAACCAGAGTAAACCCATGTTGTCACAGGGAGAAGGTATATAGACAGCACCCATAGTCAGGATCGAACCCGGGTCTCGGGAGCTGTAAGGCAGCAATTCTACCGCTGTGCCACCATGATGCCCCACTTCCACTTCACTCATTCCACTTCACTCATCAAATGCAGCCCTGCATTGAACCTTTGTTCCAACATGATGCATTGAATGACTTGCTATATTGGGGAACCCGTCTGCCTAGGCTTCACCACTGTGCCAGATAGCAGGAACGTTATTGTTTAATACAGGGTGCCATTCTCTCCTGGGTGCACCATAATAGGCTTCAAATGGCAGAGACTCAGATACACAGAGCCAGGCAACACATATGGGATTAAATCTACTCAGCACATTCCTAATGAAGGAGACACAAGGAACAGCGAACAATGAAATCTTGCATGGAACAATAAGTGCTGTAGTATCTCTTCAGGACAGGCAATGTCTCTGGAGGACATGGATAGGTGATGATTTGGGTTGGAACCCTTCTTCAGTCTGAAACGTTGCCTATCCATGTCTTCCAGAGATGCTGCCTGACTGGCTTAGTCCAAATAATACAAGTTCCAAGAGGAAATGTTAATTATTATCATGATGTGAGACCTCAGTAAAGCACAGGCTGTTTATTGCACTATTATAATAACCAGGATAACTATGTATTGATATATTCAATATACCTACAGACAGAAATTATTTAGCAAGGGACTCCAGCACTCCTTAATCTAAGATTGAACTGCCTAGCTTTTATAATGTTAACCAATCTATTTGCAGTTTCATGGTTAAGACAGTAGATAAAATAATTCCACAAAAATAAAACATCACAACTGTAACAGCAATATTTTGAGTCCCCATTAGTTTTTTACAGTTATCTTTTTGATATGTTAACTTGATTTCATAACCAAAATATACCATGTCAAAATACACTGTTCAAGTTCAAGTGAGTTTATTGTCATGTGTCCCTGATAGGACAATGAAATTTTTGCTTTGCTTCAGCACAACAGAACATAGTAGGCATTGACTACAAAACAGATCAGTGTGTCACTGGATTCTATTAATGTGAAACTTTAATAATATTTTCCAATATTTTTACTTTTTTAAAAATGGAAATCAGACTCACCACCAGATCCATCTTCATCTTAAACTGCAGATGCTGAGGCTAACAAGCAGTCATTTAACTCAATCCAAAATGCAACCAAACCTAAGACTTTTCTAATTTCTATTACTCAGCTAATAATTGGATGAGATATTAAGACACAAAATGCTGGAGTTACTCAGCGGGACAGGCCGCATCCCTGGAGAGAAGGAATGGGTGACGATTCGTGGCGAGACCCTTCTTCTTCAGTCTGAAGGGTCTCGACCCAAAATGTCACTCATTCCTTCTCTCCAGAGATGCTGCCTGTCCAGTTGAGTTATTCCAGCAATTTGTTTCAATCTTTGGTATAAACCAGCATCTGCAGTTCTGCCTAATAATTAGATGACTTTGCTAACTCGTTGGAGGGAGGGCCATAATATTTTGAATCATTTACTACGTTCTTTTACTTTCTCCTCTTAAAATATTAGCAGATCTTTAAACCTCAGGGAATTATTGGTGAATTACAAGAATTTCATGTGATAGGAGCAGAATTAGGCCATTTGGCCCATCAAGTCTACTCCACCATTCAATCATGGCTGATCTATCTCTCCCTCCTAACCCATTCTCCTGCCTTCTCCCCATAATCTCTGAAATCCGTACTAATCAAGAATCTATCTAGCTCTGCCTTAAAAATATCCATTGACGGCCTCCACAGCCTTCTGTGGCAATGAATTCAACAGATTTACAACCCTCTGACTAAAGATATTCCCCTCATCTCCTTCGAACATGAACATCCTTTAATTCTGAGTCTATGACCTCTCGTCCTAGACTCTCCCACTAATGGAAACATCCTCTCCACATCCACTCGATCCAAGCCTTTCACTATATTAGAGCAGAGGCAAATGATCTCCAAAGCTTCTCACAAACCTAGTTCGCTAGACCAACATGCACATCAATTTATTATGACATCAACACAATTCACTTCTGGCTGAAAACATCCAGCATGGAAATTAATTAAAAAAACATTTCAGGACAAAAAATAAAATACTGGATGTGATGGTACATGAAGATTATAGCACTTGGCAGTGTGTGGTAGTCAGACAGACACTAACACTGCTCAGAGTGCAATTGCCTTAATGATTGTCATGATCATAAAAGCAAGTGAGAGATTTATTTGTAGAATGAGGAATTCTTATTAACTCATTCTCAGACAGAGTCCGGTAGAATAAATGATTGTCGATCACCACCACCACCAGACATGGACTGATATAAAGATAATCAACATGCATGACCATGCTAATTCCTCATCCAGCAGAAAGAAAAACAAATGAGGTGGATGATTCTGCTGTCAAGCAAATGCTTACTTTGTTGCTTACAAACTGCATGCAGGGCTCAAGGATGCAGGGCTGCACGTGATTTGGAGGTTGACGTATCTGAGGGTATTAGTATTAGTATGGTTCAATGATTCAATGGAACTTTATTGTCAAGTCTGCATTTCACAAAGAAATTCGTGCAGCCTTTGCCATATTTTGGTGCCATTTACAAAAGAAATGGTCCATAGAGAGAGTCCAAAGTCTGGTCCACATGCGAGATGTACTGGAGCGCCCACAATCCAGGTAAGCCCAGGCAATCCTCAGACTGCTGCAGGGCCTCTTCCATCGCCCTCAAACAGCTTGGCCCGCCAACCGACATCCCTCTTCTCGCCCGACTGCCTGTGTCCCGGGCTGCCTCCTGCAGCCGACTTTGAAGACGCTGGTGGCATGACCCCAGTCCCTCTCCGACCGGCCCACTCCTCGCATCTATCGTCGCCAGTGGCTCCCTGTTCCTTGACTCTCCGCTCTTCGGGGCCGAGCTCGGCGGCTTCTGAGCTTCTCTGCAGGTGGTGGCCCATTGGGTCCTTGTCCGTGGTGGCAAAAAACAGGTCTGCTGCCACACAAGGGCTTGGGCGGCACGCCAGGTCCATTCCTGTTGGGCTCCATGGCACATTCCCGCGAGGATGTGAAGACTACAACAGATCACAGATGCTGGAATCTGGAGCAAAGAAAGGAACCTGCTGGAGGAACTCAATGCTTCAAGTGGCTTCAGTCCCGATGATTTCCCTCCACAAATGCTGCTTGGGCTTTTAGTTTAGTTTAGAGATACAGCACAGAAACAGGGCGTTCGGACTGCCGAGTCCATTCCATCCAGCGATCCCTGCACATTAACACTATCCACCACACATTAGGAACAATTTACAATTACACCAAGCCAATTAACCTACAAACCTGTACGTCTTTGGAATGTGGGAGGAAACCGGAGATCCCGGAAACCCACGCAGGTCATCTTCTTCTTCTTGCGTATGGCGTGCACAGCCTAAAGTTGTAGGACAACTTGTTCTATTTGATCTTAATTTGATTGTGCACTCCGGGTTGATTACATTCGTCGAAACAGGTGAAGGTTGCAATCTCCCACCCCACGCAGGTCATGGAAAGAACGTACAACCTCCGTACAGACAGCACCCGTAGTCAGGATCGAACCCGAGTCTCTGGCGCTATATGGCAGCAACTATACCGCTGCGCAACTGTGCCGCCCATTGAGTTCCTTCACCGGCTCTTCTTTCTTTTCCTATGAGTAGCAGTAGATGTTGATTCTGGCAAATACTTAGCCAGAACCATCTGTCAATGGACGACCAGTTTAGAACCTTCTTCAACCTTGATGAGAATCCTAAAAATAGGGAATGCTTCGCAAAGGACATGTACAAGCATGGTCACATAAAATTGTTTGTTCTAATCACAAAAAGTGGCAGATTGAAATAAAATGAGATTGATGCAATACCTATGGGTTATTTGTGATCCCCTCAAACTTGTCATGGTGTCCTCCAAGTTCTGACGAAGGTCTACTATATTCTGAACAGTCCTTTTTCTCTGGGTCTCTGGGTCTACGAATCAAAAGAATACACATTTAATCACTTTATTCATTTTCATTATTATTTCTCCACATTGTTTTACAATTGTCAACATATATTTTAGTTTAGTTTAGTTTAGAGATACAGCTCGTAAATAGGCCCTTCGGCCCACCGGGTCCGTGCCGACCTGCGATACCCGCATATTACCACTATCCTACAACCACTATGGACATTTTTACATTTACCAAGCCACTTAACCTGCAAATCTGTACGTCTTTGGAATGTGGGAGGATACCGAAGATCTTGGAGAAAACCCACGCAGGTCACGGGGAGAATGTACAAACTCCGTACAGACAGCACCGGGATCGGACAGTCGGGATCGAACCCAGGTCTCCGGCGCTGCATTCGCTGTAAGGCAGCAACTCTATCGCTGTGCCACCGTGTCACCCTCCTAATTTCTTCGTTAATTATCGTCAGGAGCAATTTTATAAAGACAATGCCCAAGAAACCAATAGAATCTTTGAAAAACTGGTCGCAAATGGATAAATCAATCAACTTTCCTTCCTGAAACTTGGAATAGAAAAGTTGCTAGAATTAAAAGGCAAATTAAAATGAACGGAATTTGATAACGTCAGGACCAAATACAATTTGGACTGAACTCAGCTGATGCTGTCACTTTAGATTCAAGAGTTCAAATATGTTGAAAATCCCCATAGACCCTAAAGCAAGTTTTTGGATTATTCATTGTTAATAAAATTAATGCGCGCTAATGAATCAACATCGTTATTTGAGTCTGCTTTTTAGTATTCACATGAAGGAACACACTACAAATGTGGGAATGAAGTGCCAGGCTTGCAGCCAGGTGACCCCGTGTCTTCATTCATAGCCAGATGGTTAGAAAGCATGAAGCCAAAGGCTGCTTGCTGCATCCATTCAGTTGTGTCAGCTGAATAAGTTTGAGCAGTTACCAGTCTGGGACACTGCGTGAAGCTCAAGGGAAGAAAAACTGACTTCATCTCACCCCACTTGAATCTACCCCCCACTGTAGTGCTGCAAGCAGTTATTTTAAAGCCCAAGGCCAACATGATCCCTGAAGGAGATTGTGTGATGCACAGAGCAATCAAATGTTGAGAATCAATGGTGGGACAACATTAAAAAAAAAGCTTTTGCACACATGACAATAATTAAATATTGTACTACAATGTTAAACACAGAATATTACAAATAGACCTCTGTTTAATTTTTGTTCACAGTGCCAAAGGAGGCTCCATGTTAAGAAATACCAAATACAAAGAATATACCAAGACACACAGTCATCGTTACTACAGGCAACTCAGCTCCCCATCAGTCAGTAGGAACGGCACAGTGGTGCAGCGGTAGAGTTGCTGCCTTACAGCGCCAGAGATGCGCGTTGGATCCTGATAATGGGTGCTGTCTGTACGGAGTTTGTACGTTCTCCCACACTCCAAAGACGTACAGGTTTGAAGGCAATGTGGCTTGTTAAAATTGTAAATTGTCCCTCGTGTGTGTAGGAAGGTGTTAGTGAGCGGGGATCGCTGGCCAGTGCAGACCTGTCAAATTAAAAAATAGTTTGGGGTGGGAGATTGCAACCTTCACGTGGTCCACCCTGTTTTGACGAATGCAATCAACCTGGAGTACACAATCAAATAAGATCAAATAGAACAAGTTGTCCCCCAACTTTAGGCTGTGCGCGCCATACGCAAGAAGAAGAAGAAGAAGAAAAGATAGGTTTAAAGTAAATGCAATCTGTCAATTTTATTTCTGCATTTTAAGAAAATATTAGATATAAAATGGTCTTCTGGGTGTAACATTGCGTAATTCACATTGTGTTGTAATTGAGTCTATAACCTAACATAACCGTATTCTTTTGTTTCTCCGAGAACAAAGGGGAGACCCAGTGGGTAGCCGCCGAGAATGGGGGTGACCCAGCGGGGGGGTCACCAAGAACAGAGGGGGGACCCAGTGGGGGGCTGCCTGCTGCCACGTGCGGCAGCAGGATGCCGGGTTCACCGCTGCGAGCAGAAGACAAGACTGTTTGATGAACTTTATGTTACTTTGTCGACGCCAGAGACGTGAGGTCTGCTGTATGATTTTACCGGGTTGTGGGCAAAAACAAAGCATTTCACTGTACCTAGGTACATGACAGTAAAGTATCACTGAATCATTGAATTCAATCATTGTTTTACATGTTTTTTCTGTTATGCTCATCAACATGAAGGATGCGTACATGATGTTTGGGTCATGGGTGTCCATTAAGGATCTCAAAATTACAAATAGCAAACTAAATATATGTCCTTCCTCTGATGCATTGAAAAAAAGATTAGTTTAACCTTGGCTCCAAAGGGCATTTATTCCTGCATCCATATTTTCCAATTCCCTTCCAGCTATCATAATGGCCATGATTCACTGATTTAATTTTAATAATAATTCATGCTGAACTGAACACAACAATGGTGCTCTTGGCCTGCAGCACATGGATGTTTTGGTTTGTACATAGCCTGGGTGGAAGGTGAGGATGCTGGCTTGGAGGGTAACGGAACAAAGAAATCATAATGTGTGGGAAGGAACTGCAGATGCTGGTTTAAACCGAAGATAGACACAAAGAGCTGGAGTAACTCAGTGGGTCAGACAGCATTTCCAGATAAAAGGAATAGGTGACGTTTTGGGTCGAGACCTTTCCTCTTCAGAAATCAAAATGATGTGGAGAATATTGTGCAAGGTAAAATCTAACGATACTTTCATCTTTCCTTCCATAATTTGTTCCCAACACTGGCTGGGTCATCATTTGTTGCTCATCATTAATGACCTGTGAACAATGGTTTGAGGGACCATTTTAGATGGCAGATAAGAATCAGGCACATCGATATTGGTCTGGAGTTGGACGTAGACCAGACTGGGTAAGGATGGCATATGGTATGCTTGCTTTTCTAGCATTGAGTATTGAGTATAAGAGTCAGGTAGCTATGATGCAGCTTTATAAAACTTTGCTTAGGCCGCTTTTGGAGTATTTCGTGCATTTCTAGTTGTCCCATTACGGGAAGGATGTGGAGGCTTTGGAAAAGATACAGAGGAGGATCACCAGAATGAAACTTCAATGAGGGGTATTAGCTAAAGGGAGAGGTTGGACGGATTGCTTCCTGTGGAATATCGGAGGTTACGGGGGGATCTGATTGAAGTATATAAAAATATGAGAGTCGTAGACAGGGCAGATCATCAGAAGAACCTTTTTCCCAGGAGGAAAAATGCTAGAGGGTATAGCTTTATGGTGAGGGGGATAAATTTTACAGGAGATGTGCGGGACATGTTTTTTTACACAGAGGGTGGTGAATTCTTGGAACGTACTGCCAGGTGTGGTGGTTGAGGCAGATACGATTTTAGTATTTAAAAGAAGTATGTATGGGATGCAGGAAATGGAGGGATGTGCATTATGTACAGGTAGATAAAAGATGGTCATGGCATCATGTCTGGTACAAACAATGTGGGCCTGAGGGCCTGTCTTGTGCTGTACCCTTCTATGTTCTAATTCCTGTTCTTGAGGTTATTATTGAACAAGATGGGTGATCATGACAATCCCATACTGTCATAGACACCTTTTCTTTTTCTAGCTTTTGAATTTTCCATTTATTTATTTACTTAGAGGAGGTGGTCTCTTGGTCAGAGGTTCATATGTTATCGGAAGAGAATTAGGCCATTCGGCCAATCAAATCTACTCCGCCATTCAATCATGGCTGATCTAACTTTCCCCCTCAACCCCATTCTCCTGCCTTCGCCCGATAACCCTCGTCACCCTTACTAATCAAGAATCTGCTAATCTCCAGCTTAAAAATATTTATTGACTTTGCCTCCACAGCCATCTGTGGCAATGAATTCCACAGATTCACCACCCATTGACTAAAGAAATACCTCCTCATCTCCTTTCTAAAGGTACATCCTTGTATTCTGAGGCTATGGCCTCTGGGTCCTAGACTCTCTCCCGAGTGGAAACATCTAGGGTCCTGTTTCTCTGGAAAGTACAAGATTAATTTTTCACGTCAAAGACCATTCACCAAACCTGAAATTTTAACTAGGTTCCCTTTTCCAGATACTACCTGATCTGCATTCAATGTGTAGGAAGTAGTAGTGTTCTATTTAAAGAAAGATGAAAGACAAAAAAAAAAGTGGCAGCAAATAATGAAGTCTGTGCACCTTACAAGGTCCTCAATGTAGATTCCCTTTTTATTACACAGGTGGGGGGATTGAATAAAAGTCAGGATTGTTCAGGGCAAAAATGAAATGGATGAATGATGGAGTTAATTAAGATGCGAAGGCTATAATGGGCAGCAGAATTGATGGACAGATACAATCCTATGCTCATTAATTTTGTATTTCTAATTACCTTACTTTATGTCTCTCTCTATGGTACGTATGAAACAAGGGGGTAGTTTTTTTGCCACAGCAATTTGGTGATCTTATAATTTTGGCATAAAGCCACACTTGCTGCGAGCGTATATTGATAATTAAATTGGGGGCAGGGAGGTGTTTTGACTTTGTACTTATAATAGATATAAGAGTTATGGAAACATGAACTTAATTAGGAGATATTTGCTTCAAGAATGATCACACTTCACAGCAGCAAACATGTTGCTGCAAGATGGCGACTCTGTCCATCATATTAATTGTCTATCCTACAATCACTCTCGTCTCAGTGCTTTTCATCTTCTGCACTGTTCCAGTCAAGCCCAGTGGAAGTTCAAGGAGCATTACCCCATAACTCTAGTCTGAAGAAGGGTCTCAACGTGAAACGTCACCATTCCTTCTCTCCAGAGATGTTGCCTGTCCTGCTGAGTTACTCCAGCATTTTGTGTCTATCTTCATAACTCCACACAAATTGCTGCCTTCAAGATTCAATGTTCAATTCAAATTTCTGATAACCAACCTTTCCTATCTGTGCCAACACTGTTGTTCAGATGTAAGCCCACCTGCAACACAAACCCAGTTTCTTCTGTCCACGGATGGTGCCTGATCTACTGGTTATTTCCACCATACTATTTGGTTTCAGATTTACAGCAACTGTGCATCTCACAGTTCCAGCATAGTTTTCTTTGGTACCCATCTTTCTTTGTTACCCTTTCATTGATTCATTAGCTGGATAGCTCCAAAATCTCCTCCAGTGACATAGAGAGGTGGCGTGGGACAGGGAGTGGTGAGTGGGGCCACTGGAGTAGACAATGGAGTCACGCGATGAGCAGATCTTATGGATCTTCACAATGCACAAGCTAGAATTGACTAATAACCTCTCTGCCAAAACCTGCCACGTTACAGAAAGCACGTGGAACTCACACATTTGGTGAGCGATGCGAGTAACACTCTTAGCGTTCTCTTACATAGAAACATAGAAAGTAGGTGCAGGTGCAGGCCATTCAGCCCTTCAAGCAAGCACCGCCATTCAACATGATCATGGCCGATCATCCAGAATCAGTACCCTGTTCCTGCTTTTTCCCCATATCCCTTGATTTTGTTAGCCCTAAGAGCTATATCTAACTCTCTCTTGAATACATCCCGGGAATTGGCCTCCACTGCCTTCTGTGGAAGAGAATTCCACAGATTCACACTCTCTGGGTGAAGAAAAATGTCCTCATCTCAATTCCAAATGACCTATCCCATATTCTTAAACTGTGACCCCTGGTTCTGGACTCCCCCAACATCAGGAACATTTTTCCTGCATCTAGCCTGTCCAATCTTAACCACAGTTATCCTCCAGCTAGCCCCAAATTATTTCCTACGTTACTACAGTTGTTTTCTTTTAAGTATTTTTCCAAACTTGAGAAAATCTGGTCTTCATTTTCCTGAAGGCAAAAGGAATTGCAGATGCTGGAATCTTGAGGAGAAACACAACATGCTGGAGGAACTCAGTGGGTAAGGTAGCATACGTGGAGGGAATGGACAGACGATGATTCGGGTTGTGATCAGTCTGAAGTCCCGACCAAAAATGTTGTTTTGCTTCATTCATCTGAGTTGTTTCAACCAAATGTCTTGGAACTTACTTGTGTGTTGATTGAGTCAACTACGTACCGCGGCCTGTCATGTGCAGACTACATCAAATAAACTGGTCTTCATTTTTCTGAAGACACATGGAACTGCAGATGCTGAAATCTTGAGGAAAACAAGATTCTTTGTCCTGAAGAATATTTTGGGACCCAATGGACACTTGGCTGACAAGCTAATATTTATCAATGTGAAAACAACTAACTGCAGATGCTGGTCTATACCATAGCTAGACACAAAGTGCTGGAGTATCTCAGCGGGTCAGGCAGCATCTTCTGAAGAAGGGTCATCTGTCCTTTTTCTCCAGAGATGCAACCTGACCCAGAGTTACTCCAGCACTTTGTGTCTACCGTCAATATTCTTCAATGCCTGGTTCATGGGTTAACAAAAGTTTTGATTTCCGTTTCATGGCAACCTACAGTGGAATGTGGACATGATCTGAGTTTGACACTATAAGATCACAGCAAACTCGCAGAATGCCATTCATGTCTCAATCAACCATTTTAAAACGTTCAGCTTACGGCCTTAGGGTGCCTCAAAAACCATTAAAAGTTACTGTCAGTAGATAAATCATCTCACTGCTTCAAGCATTTGGCAGAAGGAGTGCCTCAATAATATGCAAAGATGTTGACCTTGATTCATTGCACAAGGTTATTTCATCCGGCTACGGGCAAACTTACTGCTCAAAGGGCAAAGCTCCAGATGTCTCAACATCAGGCCCGTGTTACTGGATCCCTCGTAAAATCCACCTCATCTCCCAAGGGAAAGCTCGGCAAATCTTTCCAAAGAGGTCCTTCCCCCAACAATAAATGTAATTTCGCAGAACATTATTTATCTAGATCAGAGGATGCAGATTGAACAATTAGGACACAGAACATGGAACAGAACAGAAGATAGACACAGAATGCTGGAGTAACTCAGCGGGTCAGGCAGCATCTCTGGAGAAATGGAATAGGTGGTGTTTCGGGACCGAACCCTTCTTCAGAGTTTAGATCCATTCTAAAGATGGGTCTACACCCAAAACATCACCTATTCCTTTTATCCAGAGATGCTGCCTGACCCGCTGAGTTACTCCAACATTTTGTCTATCTTTGGTGTAAACCAGCATCTGCAGGTCCTTCCGACACATGGAACAGTATAGCATGGGAACAGGACATTTAGTCCACAATGTCCGTACCAAATATGAAACCAAGTTCCTCCGCCATTTTGGCTACAATAATGAAGGTCTCTGTAATGAATGTTGTGAGACATTAGAACTTCAAATAGGATGGCCAACTGTTTACCTACTAACGATGAAAGAAACCCACACTAAAACCAAGACTGAGAACAAGAAACCCACACTAAAACCAAGACTGAGATCTGCAATTTTGAAGGACATATAAATAAAGCTATTCTATATTCTTCAGGAGGCCTGATATGAAGCAACTTCAACAATGGTCTTTAAATCAACTCTATCTTGCTATAGAAAATTAGTGGCTGTTTGCAAAGTAATCTCACTTTACCTCCCCTCATATACTTGTCAGTTGGCATGAATTTGTAGAATTTACACATTTGAAGCATGATGTTCACATATTACAATGGAATGGGGCCTGCAATACCACACAGATCCTCTCACCCACAGCAATATCAGATGGTTAAACTAAAGCTTCATTGACTATCATGAGATAGTTGCAGAATGAGACTGGTGGACAACCATCAAATGTCAAGTGTGTTTTCATGTCATATGCCCTGAAACATTGCAGTGAAATACTTACTTCGAGCAGCACAACAGATATTGCTCAGTAGACACCATTGTAAACAAAATAATGAGGTTCAACTAAAAAAAAGCAAGCAATATAGTGCAAAAACCAAATCGAAACACCTTGAGAAGAGCAATCACGGCAGTTCATAGTTCGGGGTTTAGTTGAGTTGGTAATGTTCAACAGCCTGATGGTTGTTGCCAAGAAGCTGCTCGTGAACCTGGACATCACAGTTTTCAGTCTCCTATATCTTCTTCCTGATGGCAGGTGTGGAATGAGTGTGTGGCCAGGGTGGTGTGGCTCTATGATGATGTTGGTGAGGCAGCACCTCCTATAGATCCCTTCGATGGTGATAATGGAATGGTTGGTACGTTATAAAGTCTATGTGAAAGCTTGCACTAAACAACAAAGTATATGCAAACCTGGCACAGGACTTGCCTGGAGCTTCTACTCAAGCGTGGACCAAATGTCTTTGCAGACTGTTTATGAAAATAAGAAATGCCCTCAGGAATTTGTCAGTGGATCCTTTGTTCAAGCAGAGGTTCCCTAACGTTGGAAAGTCCAATGGAAGTTGAGTGTACTGCCATTCAAAATCATTTTGCTTCCATCACCAGGTTCCATTTACTGTCACCATGGTCATCAGGTCGGGGAGTAAAGAGGCTCCCAGGGTGTCAAGGTAAAGCAACCATCTGTTTTTCAACGTATTATTGGGATTGTTGAGGCAATGGTTCCAAGATGAGTGGTTCTCCTATTCTTGATGGGCAGCACAATGGCACAGCTGGTAAAGCCACTGCCTCACAGCACCAGAGGCCTGTGTTTGATCTTGACCTTGGGTGCTGTCTGTGTGGATTTTGCAAGTTCTCCCTGTGACAGTGTGGGATTTCTCCAGGTGCTCCGCTTTCCTCCCACATCCCAAGGACATGCAGAGCGGTGGGTTAATTAGCCTCTGCAAAATTGCCGCTAGTGTGTAAGAAGTGTATGTAACAGTGGGATAGCCGAGAACTAGTGAGAACAGGTGATCGATGGTCGGTGTGGACTCTATGGGTCGAAGGGCCTGTTTCCGTGCTGTATCTTTCCAATCAATCAATCTTTCTCAGGAAGACATCTATCCAGCGATGCTGCCTGTCCTGCTGAGTTACTCCAGCATTTTGAGTCTATCATCGGTTTAAATCAGCACCTGCAGTTCCTTCGTACAACATTTGTCTTCCAATGTCTGCCACTGCACTAGGACTCTAGCTTCTGCCTGTCAGCCAGCCAAACCAGACCGCTGCCGCCCGCAAAACAGATGGTGCATCAGCAGCTGTAAAATCCCAGCCGGAGAGTAGAAGCACTTTGAGGTCATCCCGCAAGGTCATGCCAATCTGGTCCTGTGAAAGTCTGCAGCCGTCCAACATGCGTAAGATATTGGGTTACGCATACAGAGCAAGAAGGCAATATACGTCCCAGTAGAATGCGCTGGGCTTGACTAGTGGTAGAAACAAGGAACTGCAGATGCAATGTTAATACATAAAAGGGACACATAGTGCCGAAGTAATTCTGTACGTCAGGCAGCATCACTGGAGAACCTGGATAGGTGAAGTTTTGGGTTGAGGGGTCTCCACCGAAAACATCACCTGTCCATGCTGAAGGGTCTCGACCCGAAACATCACCTATTCATTTTGAAGGGGCTCACCCCGAAACGTCACCTGTTCATGTTCTCCAGAGATGCTGCCTGACCTGCTGAGTTACTCCAGCAGTTTGTGTCGCGGGGTGATTAGTTGACTTTTGTAAGCAGTCTTGTATCACTTTAATTACAAATTTTGTTCAAGTCGCGATGGTACGGGGGGGTGTTGAAGTGGATAGGGAATTATTTATTTTTAAATTGATCAATGTAGTGAAGTACTTTTCCAGCTCTCAACTCTCCTCCTACTATCAATCTGAGAAAGGGTCCCAACCCAAAACTTCACCTACCCATGTCCTCCAGAAATGCTGCCTGACCCACTGAGTTACTCCAGCATAAAAGCATTATCTTCCAATAATACAAAATAAAAGGATCTATAGTTAATGAAGATTGTAGACCAAAGGGTCTGCATTTTCTATGATTCTGCAAGATGGACCCCACATAAGACCCAATTTCTGACCTATCCTTATATCCACGACATTTAATTCTTTGGTCCATGGTGCTGATATTGCGATTGAAAGTCAAGAGAAAGTGTTTAGAATCACTCTTTGCTAAAAATACTAATTGTGATGGTAATTATTCTTGTCAGCTCTCAGCCCAAATCTTGACATTGCCCAGTTTGAACAAGGATTGCTTTGTTATCCAAACTGTGCGAATGAAAATGAACACTATGCATCATCTGCTAACATCCCCATTTCTGATCTTATGATGGAGGAAAGGTCATTGATGAAACATGTTAAGATGGTTGGATTTGGGACACAACCCTGCAGTAACAAGGTCAAGCGTCAAGTAAGCATAATTGTCATATGTACTGAAAACTGAACAATACATTTCTTACTTGCAGCAGCATAAAAAGGCTGTGAGTGCAGTACTCACAGATAACACAATAGACAAAAAAACCCTAAACATCAATAGTTGTACAAAACAAGTCAAGTCAAGAGAGTTTATTGTCATGTGTCCTAGATAGGACAATGAAATTCTTGCTTGCTGCAGCACAACAGAAAATACAGAACAGTTCAGTTCAATATACACATAAATAAGCAGATAAAGTGCAATAGGATGTTACAGTTCAGAGTCTGTTTGTTGGCGAGTTTAATAGCCTGACGGCTGCGGGGGTGTAGCTGTTCCTGAACCTGGATGTAACAGATTTCAGGCTCCTGTACCTTCTGCCCGATGGTAGCGGAGAGATGAGTGCGTGGCCAGGATGGGGTGGGTCCTTGATGATGTTGGCTGCCTTTTTGAGGCAGCGACTGCGATAGATCCCTTCGATGGTGGGGAGGTCAGAGCCGATGATGGACTGGGCAGTGGTTACAACTTTCTGCAAAAGCCCCAAGTCACTAGTAACAAAGATAGACACAAAACCTGGACTAATTCAGCAGGTCAGACAGCATCTCTAGAGAAAAGGAATAGGTGATGTTTTGGGTCGAGACCCTTCTTCAGACTGGGCAACAAAGACAGTTCATAGTTTAGTTAGTGTTTGTAGTGCAACGTGGGTGACCAGCTTCATGTTTTCACCCAACAAACGGCTAACAATAGCCTGTTTTCTTTATCATCGTTACTTTTTTGCATTTCTATTATTATTTGTTCTATATCTCTCATCGTCTCTATCTCTCGTTTCCCTTTCCCGTGACTTTCAGTCTGAAGAAGGGTCTCGACCCGAAACATCACCCATTCCTTCTCTCCAGAGATGCTGCCTGTCCCGATGAGTTACTCCAGCTTTCTATCTTCAGTATAAACCAGTGTCCGCAGTTCCTTCCTACACATTTCATGTGCTGAAGCCTTGAAATCAGCAGAATATTTTTCAGCATCAGCCACAACACTCATTATGGTTTTTCTTTTTCTTTTGGAACTTAAAATATTTACAGAAAACAGAAAATGTTTATCAGATTGTAGCTAATACCAGAAGAAAGCAAGCTAACAGCTAAGCCGAATGTGGCCGATTGCCACAGTTAATAATGCAGTTGTTAAGGGCTAATGATTTTTGCAGCTTGCAATAACTCAAGGCAACAGGCACATAAGAGACACAAAAGCCTTGTGCAAATACAAACTACTTTAAGAAGTATAGATAGACACAAAGTGCTGGAGTAACTCAGCGGGCCAGGTAGCATCTCTGGAGAAACAGACACAGGAGATGTTTTGGGTCGGGACCCTTCTTCGGACTGAACGTAGGGGCTGCAAGAGAGGGGGTTCGGGGGTTAAGAGCTGTAGATGAGAATAGACCAGTCAGGGCTGGCCACAAATGACCTCAGGCAGGGTGGTGGTTTGGTGGGCCCATTGTTGGCCAGGGTGTGAACACAAGAGGGATACAATATGGTGAACTGTGGATCAGGTTAAATGACTAGGGGGGAAGAAGGGGACAAGGGGGGAGGGGAGAGCTGAGGGGAGTGTAGGAGGAAGTTACTTAAAACTAGAGAATTCTATGTTCATACCGCAGGGTTGTAAGCTACCCAAGCAAAATATGAGATGCTGTTCCTCCAATTTGTGTGTGGCCTCACTCTGGCAATTCGCTGATGAACTCAGCATGTCAGGCAGCATCTGTGGGGGGGAATCGGGCAGGTGACGTATTGAGTCAAGACCCTTTCTTCAAGAATGGAGTGGATGGGAGAAAACTGGTTGAAAAAGGTGAGGAGAAGGGGTGGGGTAAGAGCTGGCAACCAATAGGTGGATGCAGGTAAGTCTGAAGAAGGGTCTTGACCCAAAACGTCACCTATTCATTTTCTCCAGAGATGCTGTCTGACCCCCTCAGTTACTCCAGCTTTTTGTGTCTATCTGCAGGTTAGACACAAAAAGGAATAGGTGATGTTTCGGGTCGAAACCTTCTTCAGACTGAGAGTCAGGGGAAAGGGAAACGGGAGATATAGACGGTGATATAAAGAGATATGGAGCAAATGAATAAAAGATATGCCAAAAAATTAAAGACAAAGGAAACAGGCCATTGTTAGCTAGGGACTAGGTGAAAACGAGTTACAGACAACGGGACTCAACAAGACGACTTTGAAGCTCATACGACTAGGGTGGGGGAGGGATGGTGAGAGGGGGAATGCAAGGGTGACTTGAAATTAGATAAATCAATAATCTTACCACTGGGTTGTAAGCTGCCCTAGCAAAATCTGAGGTGCTGTTCCTCCAATTTGCGTTTGGTGTCACTTTGACAATGGAGGAGGCACAGGAGAGAAAGTGGGCGAATGGGAAGGGGAATTATATAGTATTTGGCAACCGGGAGATCAGTCAGGTCCAGGCGGACTGATCTCCTTATATCATCTCTTCATATCACCATCTATATCTCTCATTTCCCTTTCCCCTCTCACTTAGTCTGAGGAAAGGTCTCGACCCAAAACGTCATCTACTCCTTTTCTCTGGAGATGCTTCCTGGCCCGCTGTGTTACTCCAGCTTTTTGTAACTATCTTCGGTTTAAACCAGCATCTGCAGTTCCTTCCTGCACATTGCGTCTGCAGGTAAGGAGGGTTTGATTTGGCAGATGAATGAGGTGGGGGTGAGAAGGATGCAGATCGTCACAAAGGCTGAAGGTGATAAGTGAAGAAGACAGAGGGCTGCAGATGGTGGAATCTGATAAGAAAGGAAGGTGGGGAATGAAATGAAGACCCAGAAGGAGAGATGGCGAGTAGATGGGAACAAGGCTGGGAAATAGAAAACCCGCAGGCATGGGTGATGAGCCAAAGGTGGAAGAGGGGAAAGGAACAGGGTGACAGATAGGTGGGAAAAGTGAACAGAAAGGAGTGCGTGCGGGGACCTGTGTGGACCAGAAGTAGAGAGAAGGAGAAACATTTACGAGAATAGCAGCCAGAAATTAGTTAGCACCTTTGCGGTTGATAAAACTTTTAAATAATGTCTACCACCTTCTGAAACTATTTTCAGCCTTACAAGGTTAAGAGAGGGAAGTTGCAATACGGTCGAGCATCAAGTTGACAGCAGAGGCACCACATCAGTATTGCACACAACCTAAAGCTGAGATATTCCTCCTCTGTTTATTACTAATAAAGGTTCTTGTACCCACATTCAAGTACCTTCATCAATGAAGCAATGAGAGGTGTGGAGGTAGAGACAGAGAGAGAGTGCATGTCTACATGTCCTTCAAGGTAGCAAGGCCCACTATGCAGTTTTAAAGGCATAATGAATGCTTTGCACGATAAGGCCGAGCACAAAACTAAACCATCAGGAGATTATGCTAGCAATCCACACAGCAGCAGTTAGGCCATAGTTTGATCACCCCATTGTAGGAAAGATGTTATTAAAATGGAGAGGGTGTGTGAAAATGATGCAGATATTGCTGGGATTAGACAATGACAGGCAAAAGGGAAGATAGGATAGGCTATTTTGTTTTTCCCTCTTGAAGAGTCAAGTCAAGTCAAGTGAGTTTATTGTCATGTGTCCCTGATAGGACAATGAAATTCTTGCTTTGCTTCAGCACACAGAACATAGTAGGCATTTACTACAAAACAGATCAGTGTGTCCATATACCATAATATAAATATATACACATGAATAAATAAACTGATAAAGTGCAGATAACAGATAATGGGTTATTAATAATCAGAGTTTTGTCCGAGCCAGGTTTAATAGCCTGATGGCTGTGGGGAAGTAGCTATTCCTGAACCTGGTTGTTGCAGTCTTCAGGCTCCTGTACCTTCTACCTGAAGGTAGCAGGGAGATGAGTGTGTGGCCAGGATGGTGTGGGTCTTTGATGATACTGCCAGCCTTTTTGAGGCAGCGACTGCGATAAATCCCCTCGATGGAAGGGAGGTCAGAGCCGATGATGGACTGGGCAGTGTTTACTACTTTTTGTACTCTTTTCCTCTCCAGGGCGCTCAAGTTGCCAAACCAAGCCACGAAGCCAGCATGCTCTCTACTGTGCACCTGTAGAAGTTAGAGAGAGTCCTCCTTGACAAACCGACTCTCCGTAATCTTCTCAGGAAGTAGAGGCGCTGATGAGCTTTCTTGATAATTGCATTAGTGTTCTCGGACCAGGAAAGATCTTCAGAGATGTGCACCCCCAGCAATTTGAAGCTCTTGACCCTTTCAACCATCGACCCGTTGATATAAACGGGACTGTGGGTTCCCATCCTACTCCTTCCAAAGTCCACAATCAGTTCCTTGGTTTTGCTGGTGTTGAGGGCCAGGTTATTGTGCTGGCATCATATGGACAGTTGCTCGATCTCTCTTCTGTACTCTGACTCATCCCCATCAGTGATACGTCCCACCACAGTGGTGTCGTCAGCGAACTTGATGATGGAGTTCGCACTGTGACTGGCTACGCAGTCATGAGTATAGAGTGAGTACAGCAGGGGGCTGAGCACGCAGCCTTGAGGTGCTCCCGTGCTGATTGTTATCGAGGCTGACACATTTCCACCAATACGAACAGACTGTGGTCTGTGAATGAGGAAGTCGAGGATCCAATTGCAGAGGGATGCGCAGAGACCCAGTTCTGCAAGTTTGGTAACCAGCTTAAGAGAGACTTAACTAAGGGAATAAGACGCACAGACAAAGTAAACAGGGACGTGTAGACACAAGGAATTATAGACGCTGGTTTACAAAAAATGATCAAAGTGCTGGAGTAACTCAGTGGGGTAAGCAACATCTCTGAAGGACATGAATGGGTGACATTTCAGATCAGGACTCTTCTTCAAATAGGAAAGACCTTTATATCGGACCAGATATGTCAAACAATAATGGACAAAGATTTAAAGTTTAGTTTAGTTTTTCATCAAGTGTACCGAAGTACCGTGAAAAGGAATAGGTGACGTTTCGGGTCGGGTCGAGTCTGAAGAAGGGTCTCGATCCGAAACATCATCTATTCCTTTTCTCCAGATATGCTGTCTGACCCGTTGAGTTACTCCAGCTTTTTGTGTCTATTAACAGTTTTGTACCCTGTTTCAAAGGATAGTAGAAGGAGAAGCACTTGTCATATTTAGAAAATCGCAGTTGTTTGCAGGGCAATTAGCTACAGGGTGATAAATCTAGTGCTGGGGGGTGGGTTTAATAACAGTGCATGGTTTAATGCAATTCCTACTATTTCTAATACTATCAGCGCGTAGACAATGAATAGTTTGTATTTTTTTCAAATTCAGGATTATCCACGTTTTTCACCAGTATTGTGTGTCAATGGTTCTGTTTTTAAGTGGAGCGTGTGCCAATGGTGGACATTTAGTGGAATCGGTCGCAGCAGATAAGGTTTAGATGAGCAATCGAAGAGAACGAGGAACAAGCTGGAGCAGGCATATTGGAATTAGAGATTGGGAATCAAAACTGCATCGATCAGTAGGTCATCTTTAAAAAGCGCATGGTTCAGATATAATCCAAACGTCCTCATCTCCAGGAAACATTAGGCAACATAAGCCACAGCCCTTGAAGTACAGAAGGAACGAATGCCCATAATCTGGACACTTATGATGATCAAATTGCATTTTCATGCCATTTCGCACATGGTAAATTGCATGAGCCATTGTTTCAATGTCACAATGCACCCACTGATAAATTGTCTGTGGCACCTCTGCCATGATTCACCTTGACATCTGCCCGATATCAGCTGCACATTTAATGATGTGAGCAGTGCCTGTCCCCTCCCTCTGCTACCACAAGTTGGAACTTCCGGTGAAACCTGCAACCTTCAATATCACAAAAACGTATTGCGCAAAGTTCAGGAAAGAGACATCAATTAGTGTCTCCACTGTCATGTCGATAACCTGTCATGTCAATACACAGAATCATTTTTCAAAGGCCAGTATTCAATTGGATGAATTCCATTACAGGGGGCAGCTTTTAAAAAAATGTGATACTGTCTCCATGATCAACGGTGGGTTGGGGTAACTCGGAACATGGAAGTCGTCAGGCTGGGACTGGGGTCCCAGATACATAGCGTAAAGGGCCTGTCCCACTTACGCGATTTTTTCAGCGACTGCCGGCACCCATCATAGTCGCAGCAGGTGGCCGAAAATTTTCAACATGTTGAAAATCCAGCAGCGACCAGAAAAAGGTACGACTCTTTGGGCGACTACTCACGACTACAGGCGTTACCCCCCGACATGTCGACAGAATAAAAGTCAGTGTCAAACAAACCAAAAGAGGCAGTCTAATTTCTAGAAAAATAATTATGGTGATGTAGGAAAAGTTGGTATCTGACATTAAGCAGATTGAAAGAATAAGGATGAAATACTGAAATGAAAGAAAGAATAAGGGAAGCAAAGAGAGTGTGGAAAAGTAGACGGTAGCAAACTAAAAAGGTGTAAAGTACAAACATGTCAGAAGATGAGGTGTGAGGATAACTACAGACCCAAAATAAGATCTTGGCATAGATCACAGAGACAGAGAGCAATGCAGAATTTCCAAGGCAAAGTAACTGTCGAAAGGCACAGTAAAAATGGTCAGTTGAGATAATGGATGAATAGATTATGGTAAATAGGTCTGAGCAATGTTTCAATTGTTGCAAAAAACGACAGTAAGTGCTGGAGTAACTCAGCAGGTCAAGCATCTCTGGAGAACATGGATAGCTAAAGTTTTGGGGCAGGATCCTTCTTCAGACTGATTGTTGTGGGAGCGGGGGGGGGGGGGAGGGGGAGAAAGCTTGAAGAGAGAAGGGACATAACAAAGCATGACAGGTAATAGGTTGATACAGGTCGGGGGGGGGGGTTGATAGGCAGATGGTTGGACAAAGGCTAGAGATGAAAAGGCAGAAGGTGTGAGACAAAAGGATTGAAGCTAGGGAAAGGAACAAAGGTGGAAGGGGAGTTGGGGGAAGAAATCGGTGTGTCTAGGTGGAATACAGGGGAGGGTAGGGGAGGGAGGGGGGGGAGGGGAAGAAGGAAGAGGAAGAACACAGGAAAGGGGGGTACTGATAGGTTATTAGAGATTGATAGGATTGGAGAATTCAATGTTCAAAGGGGTTAAGCTACGCAAGAGCATTAAATTCTCCAAATATAGGTAACTTCTAACAATCCCCCTCTCCCTGTCGCTTTTCTTCCCCATGCACTCACCCCCCCCCCCCCCCCCCGTGCCCCAACTAGACTCGCACTGATTTTTCACCTCCTGCTTTCCTCTTCTAGCTTTACAATTCACAACTCCTCAATCCTTGTCTCACACCCTTTTTTTCATCTCTGGCTTCTGTCCAACCACCTGCCAGTCAATAACCCCCTTGTCTGTGTTCACTAATTACACTGTACGCTTTGTCCTACTCCTCCTCTCTTCCAGCTTTCTTCCACGACCCGCTCTCCACCCCACTATCAGTCTGAAGAAGGGTCCTGATCCGAACAGTGAAAGGCCTGGCTAGATTGAATGTGGAGAGGATGTTTCCACCAGTGGGGGAGTCTAGACCCAGGGGCCATGTCCTCAGAATAAAAGGAAGTACTTTTAGAAAGGAGATGAGGAGGAAGGTGGTGAATCTGTGGAATTCATTGCCACAGATGACTGTGGAGGCCAAGTCAATGGATATTTTTAAGATGTGAATTGACAGATTCTTGATTAGTAAGGGTGTCAGGAGTTATGGGGAGAAGGCAGGAGAATAGGGTTGAGTGGGAAAGACAGATCAGCCATGATTGAATGGCAGAATAGACCTGATTGGCCAAATGGCCTAATTCTTCTCCTAGAACTTATAACTTATGAACCTATCCATGATTTCCAGGCATGCTGCCTGGCCCACTGAGTTACTCCAGCACTTTATGTTATTTTTTTGGAAACCAGCATTTGTGGTTCTTGTTTCTACACTTACCTCTGCAAATGTACTCCAGGCAGTATCCTACATCCAACCAATTTCCATAGCTTCATCCATAAATTCCCTTCCCTCGCAAGATCAGAGATGGGATGTTTGCCCATTATTGTGCAACACTCAACTCCTTTGACAAATCTTCCATAAATTAAGCAGAATATGCCTAAAAGCTGCAAGACTGAGGCAACATTTAGAAAAAGGCTGATACCGCATTCATACCACAGAAGTGCCAAACAAGGACCATCAACAAGGTGGCACGGTGGCGTTGCGGTAGAGTTGTTGCCTTACAGTGCTGGAGACCCGAATTCGATCCTGACTACATGTGCTGTCTGTACGGAGTTTGTACATTCTCCCCGTGACCCGTGTGGGTTTTCTTCAGGATTTCTAGTTACCTCCCATACTCCAAAGACGTACTGGTTTGTAGGTTGATTGGCTTGGTAAATTTGTAAATTGTCCCTAGTGTCTGTAAGATCGTGTCTGTAAGTGTGCGGGGATCACTGGTCGGCGCAGACTCGATGGGCTGAAGGACCTGTGTCCGCGCTGTATCTCTAGATTAAACTAAACTAAGAGAGAGCTTAATATTGCAGAGAATTGTGGTCGCACACCAGACCATCACACAAACCAATCTCTGTTAATTTACACTTCATGCTGCCTCGGCAAGGCCACCCACATTATCAAGGACGAGTCTCACCCCGGTCACTCCCTCTTCTCCCTTCTCCCATCAAGCAAGAGGCACAGAAGTGTGAAAAAACACACCTACAGATTCAGGGATAGTTTCTTCCCAGCTGTTACCAGCCAACTGAACCATCATATCAACAACTAGAGAGTAGTCCTGAGCTACCATCTTTCTCATTGGAGGACTTGGACTATCTTTAATCGGACATTACTAGACTTTATCTTGCTCTAAACATTGTTCTCTTTATCTTGTATCTGTATGTGGTGGATAGTTTGACTGTAATCATGTATAGTCTTTCCGCTGACTAGACAGCACGCAATAAAAAGCTTTTCACTTAACCTCGGTACATATGACTAATAAATTAAACTCCCCTCAACACATATCTTATGAACAATACTGGTTCCCACTCCAAGAACATAATGGGTCACAACTGACCAGAAACTCAAATGGACCATCCAATACATTCCATGACTAATAAGTAGATCATAGTCGGGATATCCTGCAGTGAGTGACTCACCTCTTAATACATCAAAGCCTGACCACTATGCACATGGCACAAATCAGTAGTATAATGGAATAGCATTTTGTTGCCTGAATGACCACAGAACCAATGACACTAGAAGCTGAATAGCAGCCTTCTTAATTGGCACCACATTTACCACATAAAACACTTATTCCCTCTGTCGCTGGATCACAGTGTCTGAATTGTCTACAAAATACACTACCCTTGTGGGCCAGTCCCACTTAGGCGACTTTTTAGGTGACTGCAGGAGACTATGCAGTCGCCACATGTTCGCCGCATGTTCTCGGGTGGTTGCCGGGTAGTCGCCTTCATGGTCGTGAGGAGTTCCCGCATTCTGGGAACTGGTCGCGGCCTCATTATGGTCGCCGCAAATATTTCAACGTTGAAAAATTAGCAGCGACTAGAATGAAGCCACCATGGAGAGTAGCGAGAATTCTCGTGCCATAGGTGGGTCGCCAGGAGGTCCTAGTGGGTTGCCAGGAAGGTTCTCATAGGTTGTAGCCGGTGCTGACCGGTGAATTTCATTGGCTCACTGAGAAAAAAAACATAAGCAGTAGTTTTCAGAACCAGGGATAACCGATTGGTAATGTTAAATGTCTGCCGAGCTTCACAGCCGTGTATATCTGGCTTCTTAAAAGTTGTCTCCACTCCTTCTCCCTCCTTCTCCACCCCCTCTCTCCCCCTCTTTTAAAAGACTTACCGTACACAGCGCCAACCTTCCTGTTCAACTTGGCTTTGCACCGTGTGAATTTCACTCAGACAGCGCTCCCCCCGCTTGCCCCGTCCCCCGCCTGCATAACGGGCTGGTGAAGTAAGTGATGTGTGTATGTGTGTGTGTGCTCCACTGACAGTCGCCGTTCCAGTTGCCGGTTTTTCAGCCAACTGCTGGCGTCTTGACAGTCGCCGGCAGTCGCCTGAAAAATCTCCCGTGGGACAGGCCCATAACTCCTCTACATTGACAACACCTCCAAAAGACTTGTCTGACCCAGGTCTTTCTGTCTTCTCTCTGCTCCCATCGGGCAAGAGGTACAGAAGCTTGAAAGCGCGCACCACCAGACTCAGGAACAGCTTTTTCTCCCCTGATATCAGGCTTTTGAATGTTCCTTCCATAATCTAGGGTACTTTCCGATTCACCTCTACCCCATTGCCGACATTGGACTTTGTCTGTGGAACTAAAGTGCTACAATGCTGAGAACTATATTCTACACTCTATATCTTCTCCTTTGCTCTACCTATTGTACTTGAGTTGGCTGTGATTGTATTTATATATAGTATTATCTGATTTGATAGCACGTAAAACAAAGATTTTCACTGTAAACATGACAATAATAAATCTAAACCCAGGTTCACTAAAAAGGAAAAGGGCAGCAAGTGCATGGGAATTCCCCTCCAAATTAAGATTATCTGCTGGTCCTTCATTAACGCCAGACCTAAACACTTGCACGCTCTTCCCAACAACATTGTGGGCGTATCTTCACAACAGGGACAGCAGAGATTCAAAGCAGCTGACTGCAACCTTCTTAAGGGTAAAGTCGGGATTAGCAAACGCTGCCTTTGCCAATAGTTCCTATATCCAATAAAAAAATATAATTTTTTTTTTTAAAGTTAATATTGCACATGGGTAATAATATCAGAAAAGGAGTCTGGAAATACTTGTGCAAAAGCTTCTGATGGTGGGAGTTAAAATAATAAAAAGTACCTAAACTTTGCAAAATCAAGCACCAACCATCTATGAGGATATAGCCCGTTGAGTTACTCCAGCATTTTTTGTCTATGGTGTGAACCAGCATCTGCAGTTCCATCCTACACATGTCTATCTGTCTAATCCTCTATAAGACACTGACTTGATAGAAAATGCACTATGGAATCCATTTATGGATTCTGCAGTTTAGAAATGCAATAAAACCCTGATTTTTTTTTAAATCAAGAAGCTGAATCAGAATGATATCACATTGAGGTACTTGAGTAGAGTTTAGAAGGGAGATGCTAAAATTCTTCACCTTCGAGAAGAAAAGGTTTCGAGGCAAATTGATCGCATTGCTCCAGAATAGGCGGCATGGTGGCGCAGCGGTAGAGTTGCTGCCTTACAGCGCTTGCAGCACCGGAGTCCCGAGTTCGATCCCGACTACGGTTATTGTCTGTACGGAGTCTGTATGTTCTTCCCGTGACCTTCGTGGGTTTTCTCTGAGATCTTCAGTTTCCTCCCACACTCCAAAGACGTCCAGGTATGTAGGCTTGGTAAATGTAAAAATTGTCCCGAGTGTGTGTAGGATAGTGTTAATATGTGGGGATCGCTGGTTGGCGCAGACCCGGTGGGCCGAAGGGTCTGTTTCCGTGCTGTATCTCTAAAACTAAAACTAAAATAAAGAGAATTATGTGCAAAATGTAAATGTTTCTCTTGGATGGATAGGGTCAATACTGGAGCTTAATGATCTAAGAACCATAAGGTCACCCAAGGAAGAATTGCTTCATACAGTGAGTAATTGTGGGTTCACCACCTAATAGATGGGGGGGGGGGGGGGCACGATTCAATTGTGGATTTCAAAAGGGAATTAGATACCTACTTCAGGGGGAAAAGCAGCAGAGCTGTTGGGAAAGGGGCACGGAACAGGACTCACCAAATCTCTCTCAAGAAAGCTCGATGGGCCAGATGTCTGCTGTTTTGTACTGATTTTATTATTCTAATTATATGGTCTTTCCATTAAAGTGTAAGGAATTATTGGAATTCATTAATGTTTTTAAGCAGGATTACTCCCTCAATACTTCAGAAGTATTGTGCATCATGATTTTTTTCAGCTGGCTGTGAATCATCCACATTTTTAAGAGAAAATCTTTATAACTATTAACTTTTGTAAGTGGCATGTGATCATGACATGGAATATTGTGGAGGTTTTACAGAGCACCACGCTTGCATATGCTCATCATGAGCTCGAAATGTTCGTTATTCCTACATTGTGAAAGCAATTACAACATTTCTGATGTCTCATAACCATATTTTGGTGTAACAAAGGTTGCATTTATTAATGATCAATTGAAACAAAACAATCATTGTCTCTCAACGAGTTTACCAGTCACAAGTATTTGCAGCAAAGTTCCAGAAAACACAGAATTAAATTAAATCATTTTATTCTCAAAATATGTTATAGTCTTACTTCTGAAATGGACCTTATACTCTAGACAATGTGAATTTGATGCAAAAATTATGCACTAAGTTAGGTCTGAATCAAAAGCATGTTCCTTACTTTATCAGCTACATGCTGTTTTCCAGCTGTAAGCAGAGTTTGGCCAAGAAAAGATGTTCAATTTTTCACGCAAGATCATTTATGGATTTTTGCCTCAATCGATTTAGAGAATGTTGTAATGGGTCAGATGATGTTTTTGCATTATTTTTCCGAAAACTGCATTTTACATGAGCAAAGTTACAATGTGCTGTAAGCACAGAATGTATAAGCATACTGTTGAAAGTGAGAGCAAATGTAATTCAATTTTACTTGTAAAAATTTACTGAATATCTCCATTAGAAATAAAAAAAGGTTTACGAGAATCTTATTCTCGGCAGTGGCGACGACGTGAAAGTATTAATTGAAACCTTTGCAGATTTTTTAGAATGTTTCAACAGCCATCTGGTTTAACGACATTCTAGAACTGTGAGAGTAAATGTTGGTTTATTGCAGCTAACAAAAGTTGTAAACTAAGAACTTTCTAATGATGGCAGAACCGATAATAGAATTATAAATGCATTTCTTATTAATACATAACTGCAGAATGCTTTGAAGTAATCTTATCTTATTTGTTGATATAGAGTCTGGGATATTCAGCACGGAAAACAGGCCCTTCAGCCCTTCGAGTCTGTGCGGACCAGCAATTTACAACAGTTTTATTTTCCCCATACTTTTATTAACTATTCCCAGATTTTACCACCCATTTCCACACTAGGGTCAATTTATAGCGGAGAATTAACCTATGACTCATATGCCTACGGGATTTGGGAGGAAACTGGAACAACGCAAGGCAACACAACAAACTCCACACAGACAACACCCAAGGTCAGGATTGAACCCGGGTCTTTTGCATGCGAGGCAGCAGTGAGACTAGCTGCACGACCATGTGGCTCAATTTACACTCAATAATTTTTAGACTTTAAAGATACAGCACGGAAACAGGCCCTTCGCCCCACCGAGCTGACCAGCTGATACTATCCTACACTTTAGAGACAATTTACAATTTTACCGAAGCCAAATAACCTACAAAACGCAAATATCTTTGGAATGTGGGAGGAAACCAGAGCACCCGGAGAAAACCCACACAGTCACAGGGAGAATGTACAAACTACATACAGACAAGCACCCGTAGTCAGGATCGAACCCGGGTCTCTGGCGCTGTAAGGCAGCTCTACTTCTAAGGCAGCAGCAGCTCTACTTCTATGCCACTGTGCCGCCCTTAGTTAACCAAAAGTCTGAGGCTAACTTAACTAGTTATTATTCTGGATAAATGCATTTCATACAAATACGTTTCTGCTTGTAAGATGGCATGTATGGATAGGCAACAAAGAGGCAGAAAGGATCTGATAAATGTTCCAAATATGTACTTTCTGTAGGAGTTTCATTACGTCCCACATAAAAGGCTAGTTAGCAAATGGAAGCTTAAGAAATAACAGGGTTAATCTTAGTATTGGTAATTAAATAGCTGAGGGTAGAAAACAGAGACTTATTGTTCTGAAGACTAAAGCAAAGTGTATTGTACTGGAGCAACTGAGCATGAAAACAGACCCTTCTGCCCAACTTGTCCATGCTGACTAGGATGTCCCATCCACGCTGGTCCCATATATTAGTGATTTAGACAGGGATGTGAATAATAACACGTAACAATTTGGAAGGAGGATGGTCTGTGTGAAGAACTATAAACTTCTAGAGAGCATAGACAGGGTGGTGAGATAAAAAATCGTGGCAGATGAAATTAACTTTTTTAGAAGGACAAGGTGACACACTTTGGTAGGAAGAAAATGGAGAATAAAGATCAAATGCCTCAATTGGTGTAGTGGAACAGAAACCCTGTCAATAGTCAATAGTCAACAGTCAGATTTATTCATCACATGCACAATAAAGTGCAGTGAAATGAACTTGCCAGCAGTGGTACAATAAAAAAGAACACACAATACACAATAAAAATTTAACACAAAAACCCATCACACCATTCATCACTGTGGTGGAAGGCACAAAGTTTAGTCAGTCTTCCTCCATTTTCCCCTCGGGTCGGGACCACCAACCTCCGCAGTCACCGCTGCGGGCGGCCAGATGTGCAGACAAGGTAAGTCCCGAATCGGTGCTTCCCTACTGGAGACCGCGGCATCAAGATGGTGTAGGCCGCAGGCCGGCGGTCGGAGCTCTTCTCCAGGGATCCCCGGCGAGGGATCCCGCTCCGGGTGGTAAGTCCCCACCGCGCCCGCGGTTAGTGCACCGCAGACCGCGGCTTCAAGCTGATGTAGGCCGCGGGCCGGCAGTCGGAGCTCTTCTCCTCTGGGGTCCCCAACGAGGGATCCCAGGCTCTGGATGCCACTCCAGCTGGAAGCTCCATCGACCGCGGCTTCAGGCTGCCGCGGGCCAGCGATCGGAGCACTCCCCTCTGGTGACCCCCGGCGAGGGCTCGCCCGCTCCGCGTTGAAAAAGTCCACGCTGCGCCCGCTGCTGAAGCTCCGGGCCCATCTCCGGGAAAGGCCACACCGATCATTTGTGATGGCTTTTTCAAAGTGGCAGACATGAGGAAGTGCCGATTTTTAACAAAGTAACTCAGCAGGTCAAGCACCATCTCTGGAGGAATGGATAGGCGATGTTTCAAGTTGCGACCCTTCTTCGGACTGATTATAATGGGGGGAGAAAGCTGGAAAGCAAGTGTGGATAGGACAAAGTCAAGGTGGATATAGGTGAGTGATAGGTGGATACACGTGAGAGGGGCTGATTGCGAGATGGGTAAACAAAGGCAAGAGATGAAAGGGCGAGAATAGGGAGTAAGATGAGACGAGAAGAGGAGGGGAATGTGAAGCCAGAGGACAGGATATTACAAAAATGGAAAGGCAGAGCAAGGCAGGGGGTCCAAAATAAGAATAACATTTATAAAACGCTAGTTGGACCACAACTATAATTTAGGACAATGTGAATTGCCAAGAGAGGGGGTAGAGAAGATTTATTAGATTGGTTCCAGAAATGAGAGATTTCAGCAAATAGGGCAAGCCTGAAGAAACTAACATTGTCATCTGCGGAGCAGCGAAATATCACGGGGACCTCGATAGAGATGTACAAAATCACAACAGGTTTAGATAACTCATGCAATGAGAAACATTGCCAGAGGACACAGTTTGACATGATTGGCAAAAGATTGCAAAGCTGGAATAAGGAATAGTTTTCTTTATGTGGTAAATGTTTATGATCGAGAATCTCTTGCCTGAATGTATGGTAGAGCAGAATCAACTGCAGCTTTCAAAAGTGAACATTGTAAATAATTGAAGGCAATAAAATATTGTAGTTACAAGAAAAGGGATTACTTGTCAGAAAGGATCGCATACAAACTCGACGAGCTTACCTGCTTGATTCAGTGCTGTAAAGTTTCTACAGTGGTACATGCATTTATACAGTTCTTTTCTCAAGCTCAAAAATACCAATGTACTCTTGAGCCAACAAAGTACTTTGAAGTAGGGCCAACAGTTCAAAATAGGAAATTAGTGCTTCATTCCAAATCCTTTTTGTTTGAAAGCTTTTTTTCTCCAAAAGCTTTCTTCCAACTGCCTTCCACTGGAATGAAAAGAATTGCTGGAAGCACAACTGGAAATGTATCATTTTTATATAATTTAATAATCTAATAGTCAGCCTGAAGAAGGGTCCCAACCCAAATCTCCCACCTTTTCTTTTTCTCCAGAGATGCTGTCTGACCTGCTGAGTTACTCCAGCCCTTTGTGTCTATCTTCAGTTTAAACCAGCATCTGCAGTTCCTTCCAACACAATCTAACAGTTTATGCAGATTTGAACAGTTTTTAAAAGCATTGAACAATACTCTTCTTATTCCCAAAGGACAAAAAATGTACATTATTCATATCCATTTTATTTCTCTATCTCTAATGTGAATTATATTTGCTGCGCCTTAGCTATCTATATATTCACAACACTCATTGTTTCATTTAGAACATATATAGAACATATATAGAATGCCTGAATGCAAATTGCAAGAAAACCAATTGGTAAGAAAGAATGCACAACGAAAGCACACCTTTTATAAGGATGGGTGTTCAAAAGCTCTGGATAATCAGCAAATAAATGTTGTGGTCATGGTTACAAGTAGGTAATATGTCAAAGATAGTCACAAAATGCTGGAGTAACTCAAGTCGTCAAGTTTATTTGTCACATACACATACACAAAATCAGCAGGACAGGCAGCATCTGGTGTAAACCAGCATGTGCAGTTCATTCCTATACATGGGTAATATGTCAAAAAATGTATGTTATACTAAAGTCCCAGAAACTGCTAAATGGTATCAAATAGATATTTTGGTTTAGCGATGTTGATTGAGGGGAGCATTTGACTACAGCAGCAGGAAAACATTCCTCTTCTTATTCAAGTAGTGTCATGAAGGTTGGGTGAGAAGACAGTATTCACCTCAATGATTCATCTACAAGGTGGTACCTTTCAAAAGTGTGCTACTCCCACTGGGCTACATTAGATCTTGTTTTCATGTTGAACCTACAATCAGAGACCTGAGAACATAGGAGCAGGATTAGGCTATTCAGCCCATTGAGTCGAACTCCACCATTCAATCATGGCTGATCTATTTTTCCCTCTCAACTCCATTGTCCTGCCTTCACCCTGTAACCTTTGATGCCCTTACTAATCAAGAATATGTCATTCACCGCCTTAAAATTATCCAATGTTTTGGCCTCCAGAGCTGTCTGTGGCAATGAATTTCACAGATTCACCACCCTCTAACTAAAAGAAATTCTCATCTCCATTTTGATTGTACATTACTGGAAACATCCTCTCCACATCCATTCTCTCCAGGCCTTACACTATCCAGTAGGTTTCAGTGAGGTCCCCCCTCATCCTAAACTCCAGTGAGTACAGCCCAGAGCCTTCAAATGCTCCACATACGTTAACTCAATCGTCCCCAGGATAATTCTCATATAACCTCCTCTGGACCCTCTCCAAAGCCAGCACTCCCTTCCTCAGATATGCAAAACTGCTCTCAATATTTCAAATGTGGTCTCACCAGCATCTTATAAAACCTCAGCAGTACATCCTTGAGACAAGATTACAAGCTCACAGCGCCAATCTGTATCATGTTCGTCTCCACCTTATACCTTTTCCCATGCACACCAGAGGAGAGGAGTTTGCCTTTGGTCAGTGGTATGAATGGGTTTTAAGGTTGTGTTCAGTTCTTTTTTTAGTTCAGAGATACAGCGAGGAAACAGGCCCTTTCGGCCCAACCATCAATCCCCGCACACTAATACTATTCTATACCCACTAGGGACATTTTTTGCATTAACCAAGCCAATTAACCTCCAAACCTGTACGTCTTTGGAGTGTGGGAGGAAACCGAAGATCTCGGAGAAAACCCACGCGGTCACGGGGAGAATGTACAAACTCCGTACAGACAGCATCCATAGTCAGGATCGAACCTGGATCTCCGGTGCTACATTTGCTGTAAGGCAGCAACTCTACCGATGCCCCACCGTGCTTCTGGTGTTTATTCACCTCACAAAGCCTGTCCTTTGGCTTCAAAGGATACACAGTAGGTGAATAACCAGATGCATTCAGCAGTGGCAAAAAAAAATGTTCTTCCTTCCAAAACTAAGAAGTGCAGGATCATGAAAACACGACCACATGAAAATGACTGTTGCTCAGCACAGTCGTATGTAGTAAATATTCAAGAATAAGGTGGCCGAAAACCTTCAATTTAACATCTGATCCAACTTCTCACGACCATTCCGTAACAGAATTGGATTGGTAAGAAAATTGTGGATTATCCATTCATTATACTGGAATTTCATGTTTCATGTTTTGGAGATTACAAAGAAAGAAAGAAAAAAAAGAGAGCTGAAGAAAAAATAAAAATAGATTTGTGCAGTGGGAGGGAGAAGAAAGCAAATGGCAGCCCTGTAATTACCTTTTCCTCCCTTTTATATCATCTTATTATACAATTTGCATCAAAACTTTACTGTAACAAAAAAATCCATCGGGGAACCAGTATACAGGAATCATTTTCTTTCATATAACAAGAGCCTACTAACAAGGACATGGAATAGTGCAGCACAAAAACGGGCTCTTTGGCCCACATTGTCTCAGCAAAACAAAGACCATCACTTATCAACCTGCACAAGATCAATATCCCTCCATTCCCTGCATATCCGTATGCCTATCCAAAAGAATTTCAAGTCCCACTAACGTATCTGCTTCAACTACCACCCAGGCAGTGCATTCCAGATGCTCACCACCCTCCACCCACCAACCTAACCCGCACACCTTCTTTAAACTTTACCACTCTCACTTTAAATCTATGCCCTCACGTATTTGAATCAATCACCTCACCATTTTGTGTAGAAATGGCTGGCATGCGGCCGGTGGATTGCCAATTTAGTGTAATTAAGATTGCATTTAACTTTGTAACCAGGCTCACTTTACCACTCAAAGATAATATTTATTTTTCTCCATCACTGTGATCAATGAGGGTAGGGCAGTGGATGTTGTCTACATGGATTTTAGTTGGCCATTTGATAATGTCCCTCATGGTGGGCAGATCTAGAAGATTAAGATGCATGGGAACCATGGTGAAATTGTCATTTGGATTCAGAACTGGCTTTGTCATGGAAGACAGAGGGCTATGGTAGAAGGCTATTATTCTGGCTAGATGTCCCTGACCAGTGGAGTTCCACAGGGATCCTCAGTAAATTTGCAGACAGCACCAACATTGCTGGAGTTGTGGAAGATTGCCACAGTATACAGTGGGATGTCGATCAGCTAGGAAAAATGGTGGAGAAATGGCAGATGGAATTTAATCTGAGCAAGTGTGAGGTGTTGCAGTTTGTGAGGTAGAATGTAAGGGGAAAATATACAGTTAATGGCAAGACCCCGAGCAGCATTGTTGTACAGATGGATCTTGGGCTCCAAATGCATAGTCTCCTGAAAGTGGTAACTTAAGTTGATAAGAGTGGTACAGAGAGCGTATGGTGTACTTGTCTTTATTGGGTGGAGTATAAGAGGTAGGAAGTCATGTTGTAGCTTGCTTGGACTAGTTTGGCCGCAGTTGGAACATTGTGTGGAGTTCCAACCCCCCCCCCCCCCCCCTTTACAGGAAAGATGTAGAGGCGCTGAACTGGATGCAAGAGGTTTATCAGAATGCTACCTGGATTAGATGTTATGAGCTATAAGGAAAGATCAGACAGACTTGGGTTGTTTTTTAATGGCGCATCAGATGTTGAGAGGAGGTCTGTAATAATATAAAAAATTATGAGAGGTAAAGATAGGATAGACAATCCCTATACCTCCCCCTCAACTCTGTCCAAGGACCCGACAGTCTTTTCAGGTGAGGCAGGTTCACCTCCTCCAACCTCATCTACTGTATCTGCTGTTCCAGGTGTGGACCAAGCAAAGGCTCGGTGACTGTTTCGCTGAACAACTCCGCTCCGTCCGCCTAAACCTACCTGATCTCCCAGTTGCTAAACACTTAACTCCCCCTCCCATTCCCACACTGACCTTTCTGTCCTGGGCCTCCTCCATTGTCAGAGTGAGGCTCTGCACCAATTGGAGGATCAGCACCTCATATTTTGCTTGGGCAGTCTACACCCCAGTGGTGTGAACATTGACTTCTTTAAACTTCAAGTAACCTTTGCTTTCCCCCTCTCTCCATCCCCCCCTCCTTCCTAGTTCTCCGACCAGTCTGACTGTCTCCGACTACATTTTATCTCCGTTTGCTTTGTTGTCATCGTCTCCCAGATAACAATGCTCTATTCTACATTTTCCTTGATCTCCAAACCCTTTGTCCTATTTTCACACCTTACATTTCCTTATCTATGTATCCTCTCCCCTGACATCGGTCTGAAGAAGGGTCTCAACCCGAAACGTCACCCATTCTTTCTCTTCAGAGATGCTGCATGTCCCACAGAGTTACTCCAGCATTTTGTGTATATTATTGACAATCAAAATCTAATTCGCCAGGGTGGAAATGTAAAAGGACTCAAGGGCGTTGCTTTAAGATGAGAGGGACAGAGTCTACAGGGGATGTGTGGTACAAACTATTTTATGTTGAGGATGGTGGGTGCCTGGAATGCATTGCCAGAGGTAATGATGATGGCAGGTACTATAGTGGTATTTAAAAGGCTTCCAGATAGGCACATGTAAATGCAGGGAATAGAGGGATATGAATCACGTGCAGGCAGAGATTAATTTAACCTGGCACCATGTTCAGCAAGGACATTATGGGCTGAAGTACCTATTCCTGTGCTGTACTGTATTCTATTCTATGTTCTATGTTCTATGTTCTATGTTCTATGTTCTGGGACACCCAAGATAATAGACTTGCTCACATAGCCAAATCTATAATAAACACAAAATGCTGGAGTAACTCAGTGAGACAGGCAGCATCTCTGGGCATAAGGAATGGGTGACGTTTCGGGTCGAGACCCTCCTTCAGATCTATCTGGCTAATATGACATTGCCGTATATTTCATTTTTTATAAATATGGAATCAATATGTAAAATTAATTTTACATATTGCTTTCCATGATGTTTAATTTGGATGCATTATGTGTACAGTGTTTTAATTATAATTAGCTCTTAAATTTTTTTACACAATAACTATTCAATCACTTTGGCAGCTTTGTGGGTAACCATCATAACGAGAAGACAATTCAACTAATAGTCATAGGGTCATACAGCGCGGAAACAGGCCCTTCGGCCCAATTTGCGCATGCCGACCAACATGAAAGTAAGCATGCAGGTACAGCAGGCAGTGAAGAAAGCAAATGGCATGTTAGCTTTCACAGCGAGAGGATTTGAGTATAGGAGCAAGGAGGTCCTACTGCAGTTGTACAGGGCCCAGGTGAGACCACACCTGGAGTATTGTGTGCAGTTTTGGTCTCCTAATTTGAGGAAGGACATTCTTGCTATTGAGGAAGTGTAGCGCAGGTTCACCAGGTTAATTCCTGGGATGGCGGGACTGTCATATGATGAAAGAATGGTCGACTGGGCATATTCACGGAAATTCAGAAGGATGTGAGGAGATCTTGTAGAAACATATAACATTCATAAGGCTAGATGCAGGAAAAATGTTCCCAATGTTGTGGGAGTCCAGAAACCACAGATTAAGCATAAGGGGTAGGCTATTTAGGACTGAGATGAGTAAAAACTTTTTCATTCAGAGAGTTGTGAATCTGTGGAATTCTCTGCCATGGAAGGCAGTGGAGGTCAATTCACTGGGTGTATTCAAGAGAGAGTTAGATATAGCTCTTAGGGCTAATGGAATCAAGGGATATGGAGAGAAAGCAGGAACCAGGTACTGATTTTGGATGATCAGCCATGATCGTATTGAATGGCGGTGCTGACTCAAAGGTCCAAATGACCTACCCCTGCACATATTTTCTATGTTTTCTATGTTTCTATGATCCATCTACACTAGTCCCATCTGCCTGCATTTGGCCCATATTCCTCTAAACCTATCCTATCTTTGTGCCTGTCCAAATGTTTTTTAAATGTTGTAGCAATATCTTCCTCAACTATCTCCTCCAGCAACTCGTTCCCCTCAGGTTCCCCGAAAATCTTTTCTCCCTCAATTTAACCCTATGTCCTCTGGTTCTTGACTCCCCAACACTAGGTAAAAGTATTAGATTTTGAATCATGGAAAAATTCCCTTCTTCAAGGCATGATTGGTAAGTTTGCAGATAACACTAAAGCAAGTGGTATTTTAGATAGCGAAGATGGTCAGCAAAATATATAATTTAGTAACTTCAGAATTATGGGACTGTGTCAATGTTCATACATCAAAATCATGGTTTGCTTTCCAGAACTCATTAAATAACAAAGTTCTTCTTTTAAGCATAATTCCTATTTCAATTGTATCCAGCATTTCAAACTATTTAATGGTTATTGTGCTGAACCCTGAGTAATGTCTGAATAATACAATGTCCATTGTGAATACAATGTATTACAATAATGCACACAGTTTAGTGGGATGTAAAACACTGCAGTATTTTGAACAGTGGTCATGCTGCAATAGCACTCCATTATCCCTCAAAGGATTACAATTCTTTTAGTGGGAGGTCCAATTTCACCCATGCCTATGACAACTAAGTTAATGCCACAGAAATGGAAATTACAGTGTCATGTATTGAACTAAGCATCAAGACGTTGAGGTCCCTTGCCAAACTCATAAATCGATACTAAAGAGTAAATCTTGGCCGTTAAACAAACATGCCCTCTTATATTCATAAAAAAGCATGACATTAGATTCATATAATTCAACTGTAGTTACACAGAACCAATTTGCAAAGTAAATGACCACGACTTCATAAAGAGGTAAGTAAATGCATCTGATTTAAGTCTCAATTTGTTGTTTGCAAATGGACACAGCAATACCTAGATCCTCTGTCATTCCTGATCATTTTTAGGCAAACAATGTTATTCGAAATATTATAGGGAGATATACATTAATTTCTAAACCTGTGTTTCATTTACCACCTCAATCTGACTATTACACGAGTGCAATAATGGTTGGATTTTTAAATGGAAAAAATAGTTCTACTCATCAAACATGATAATTGTCAATTTAGAACATAATCAATTTTCAATTAGAAAATATGAATTCAACATCCCAACTGTGCTGTATGTTGACTTTTAAATACCACATAAACATGTTCACATTAAAATAATGCAAAATCAACTCCGCCCAGCAAGTGGACTGGATTGTAATGGAGAAAGAAGATTGCTCCTCTGGAAACATTGGAGCGATCCTCCTTTCTCCAATGAAACTGAATAACATAAATTATAATAAGAACCCAATTATTCATAGTACAATCCGAATTTGGAAACAAATAAAACAAAATTTAAAATTAAGAAATTTATCACTTTTATTACCTATAGTTAATAACCCTTCATTTAATCCCTCTATTATAGATAAAGCTTTTACTCATTGGGATAGACTAGGAATTAAAACGCTTGGTGACTTGTATGAAACTGGAAAATTACTTTCATTTCAACAATTACAAATAAAATATAAACTCGGAAATAATCAATATTTTAAATATTTTCAAATATGCGACTATTTGAAAAAATATACAAAAGATCATTATAATAACCCAGTAGATGTATTGGATGAGGCAATGCAGATAAAAGCTGAATCAGCAAACTTAATATCATATTTGTATAATATTATCTTAAATGTACAAATACCATCTACGGAGGGTATCAGAAGAGACTGGGAACAAGAGTTAGCTATTAAAATTTCAAAGGAAAGTTGGAATGAACACTTAATAAACGTGCATAAATGTTCGATTAATGTAAGACACACTTTAATACAATTTAAAATTTTACATAGATTACATTATTCGAAAACTAAAATTCATAAAATTTTCCCAAATGTATCATCTATTTGTGATAAATGTCAATCCCAAGAAGCTACTATAGCGCACTCATTCGTTTTCTGTACAAAAATTCAAAAATTTTGGAATGACATTTTTGAAATCTTTACAAAGTTATTTAAAATAAGACTGATACCCAAAGCAGAATGGATTATCTTCGGAATAACGGAAGATGGTCCAGAACTAAATACGTTTCAAAAGAAACTAATGGACTATGGGTTAATAACTGGAAAAAAGCTAATTCTTAAATTTTGGAAGAAGGCTCCAATACCAACTATAAATATGTGGATTTCAAATATGTTCGAAACATTACACCTAGAAGAGATAAGACTCCTCCTAGCAGGTAAACCAGATCACTTCCACCTGACGTGGTCTGCATTTATAGAATTATTACAAATATAGGGTGCAAAAGTACTTTAAAAAAAATTGAGGTCAGGTAAGGGGGGATGATAATTGAAGAGTTGGTATGTCCCATTTACGTAATGCTCATAAAAATATTTGTTTCTCTCTTTTTCCTCTTTCTCTTTCTCTTTCTTTTCTAGGGTCTATTTCTTAACTCTTTTTCTTTTGTTTTTAATTTTGCTCTTATAGGGTCTTCGTCCCTTTTTGTTGTCACATTTTCTACACTTTCACTTTTTCCTTCACTTTCTTCTTTCTTTCAATCTTTTCATTTTCTAGTGTAAAAAATAAATGGAGTACATTAATTGTAAGAAGACATAAGTGACGAGTACTAATGTATGTGGTTGTAATGTAATGTACTTCTAATAAATAAAAATTAAAAAAATAAAATAAAATAATGCAAAATCAGTTAATTTTAAGGAAATTAAATTATTTGTTGATAAACAATTTAAATGTCTATTAACTAACTCGGTTTTGCGCTCAGTTTTATGTTGTTATAGGCAATAGACAATAGGTGCAGGAGTCGGCCATTCGGCCCTTCGAGCCATTCGGCCCTTCCATGCAATGTGATCATGGCTGATCAACCACAATCAGTACTCTTTTCCTGCCTTCTCCCCATGGCTTCGTAGCCAGACATAGTGCGAACTCCATCATCAAGTTCGCTGATGACACCACTGTTGTGGGACGTATCACTGATGGAGATGAGTCATAGTATAGAAGTGAGATCGACCGTTTGACCAAATGGTGCCAGCACAATAACCTGGCTCTCAACACCAGCAAAACCAAGGAACTGATTGTGGACTTTGGAAGGGGTAGGATGGGGACCCATAGTCCCATTTATATCAACGGGTCGATGGTGGAGAGGGTCAAGAGCTTCAAATCCCTGGGCGTGCATATCTCTGAAGATCTCTCCTGGTCCGAGAACACGGATGCAATTATAAAGAAAGCACATCAGTGCCTCTACTTCCTGAGAAGATTACAGAGAGTCGGTTTGTCAAGTAGGACTCTCTCGAACTTCTACAGGTGTACAGTAGAGAGCATGCTGACCGGTTGCATCGTGGCTTGGTTCGGCAACTTGAGCGCCCAAGAGCGGAAAAGACTGCAAAAAGTTGTAAGCACTGCCCAGTCCATCATCGGCTCTGACCTCCCTACCATCGAGGGGATCCATCGCAGTAGCTGCCTCAAAAAGGCTGCCAGCATCATCAAGGACCCACACCATCACTCATCTCCCCGCTGCCTTCAGGTAGAAGGTGCAGGAGCCAGAAATCTGCAACATTCAGGTTCAGGAATAGCTCTTCCCCACAGCCATCAGGCTATTAAATGCAACTCAAACAAAACTCTGATCATTAATAGCCCATTGCACTTTATCTGTTTATTTATGTGTGTATATATATATATATTCATTGGTATATGGTCACACTGGTCAGTTCTGTTATATTCTGTTGTGCTGAAGCAAAGCAAGAATTTCATTGTCCTATCTGGGACACATGACAATAAACTCTCTTGAATCTTGAATCCCCTGACCTTAAGATCTCTCTTGAAAGTATCCAGAGAACCAGCCTCCACCACCCTCTGAGGCAGATAATTCCAGAGAATTATGTTAAGAGTTGTTCCATGTGATTAAAATAATGAAAAGGTGTAAAAAGAAAATTCTGTTCTTAATAATTGTTTTTTCTGTCAAAGTGAATGCTAATATCAGTGGGACTGATTTGCTCTCTTGCAAGTGGAAAATCATCCATTTATAGCAGAAGCACATTATCAACTATGGGACATACAACTTTATTTTCATGATGATTGTTAAGATGTAAAGCATAACATGATTGAATCAAAAGGATGTATCACAGTTGAACAGAATCAACTTCATGCGTGACAATGTATCAATAATTGCTTTAGAAATAACGGAACTATTTACATAACGAAAATAAAGTAGAAATAAGGAAGTGCTGATGCTGGTTTACAAAACAAAAGACACAAAGTGCTGGAGTAACTCAGTACGTTTAAGAAAGAACTGCAGATGCTGGAAAAATCGAAGGTAGACAAAAATGCTGGAGAAACTCAGCGGGTGAGGCAGCATCTATGAAGCGAAGGAATGGGCGACGTTTCGGGTCGAGACCCTTCTTCAAGTCAAGCAGCATCTCTGGAGGAAGACACAAAATGCTGCAGTAACTCAGCGAGTCAGGCAGCATCTCTGGAGAAAATAAATAGGTGACGTTTTGGGTCGAGACCTTTCTTCAGGATCTCAACCCGATAAGTCACCTATTCCTTTTCACCAGAGATGCTGCCTGACCTGCTGAGTTACTCCAGCATTTAGAAACATAGAAACATAGAAAATAGGTGCAGGAGTAGGCCATTCGACCCTTCGAGCCTGCACCGCCATTCAATATGATCATGGCTGATCATCCAACTCAGTATCCTGTACCTGCTTTCTCTCCATACCCCCTGATCCCTTTAGCCACAAGGGCCACATCTAACTCCCTCTTAAATATAGCCAATGAACTGGCCTCAACTACCTTCTGTGGCAGAGAATTCCAGAGATTCACCACTCTCTGTGTGAAAAATGTTTTCCTCATCTCGGTCCTAAAATATTTCCCCCATATCCTTAAACTGTGACCCCTTGTTCTGGACTTCCCCAACATCGGGAACAATCTTCCTGCATCTAGCCTGTCCAACCCCTTAAGAATTTTGTACGTTTCTATAAGATCCCCCCTCAATCTTCTAAATTCTAGCAAGTACAAACCGAGTCTATCCAGTCTTTCTTCATATGAAAGTCCTGACATCCCAGGAATCAGTCTGGTGAACCTTCTCTGTACTCCCTCTATGGCAAGAATGTCTTTCCTCAGATTAGGAGACCAAAACTGTACGCAATACTCCAGGTGTTGTCTCACCAAGACCCTGTACAACTGCAGTAGAACCTCCCTGCTCCTATACTCAAATCCTTTTGCTATGAATGCTAACATACCATTCGCCTTCTTCACTGCCTGCTGCACCTGCATGCCTACTTTTAATGACTGGTGTACCATGACACCCAGGTCCCGTTGCATATCCCCTTTTCCTAATCGGCCACCATTCAGATCTGCACCTGCATCTGCAGTTCCTTCCCAAGCTTCTGTGGAAAACATGGATAGCTGACAATTCGAGTCGGGACCCTTCTTCAGACTAATTGTGATTGTGGGGGGGGGAAGCTGGAATAGAGGCTGGGGCAGGACTTAGTGCCAGGCTTTGTGTGTGTGTGTTGTCGTTCCCCCCCCCCCACCCCCTCCTCCCACCACTATCAGTCTGAAGAAGGGCCCTGACCTGAAATGTCACCTATCCATGTTCTCCAGAGATACTGCCTGCCCTGCTGAGTTACTGCTGCACTTTGTGTCTTTGTTTTATTTAAATAAGAATGTTACCACACAAAATATTATCCATCAGATATTTTTAAAGCAGTTCGGACAACAAATGTGACAGAACAGCTATCTGTACCCATATTAATATTTCATTCTCATTTTTCAACAGAATTTCTTCCAATGATTACAAAAAAAGTCTGGATTGTCAAGTGTAAAAGAACATTTTAAAATCCTTCCAATGGACAGTGCATGTTTCGTCACCAGTCACTCCATGGTGTGCAGATGGTACATAGACGGTTAAGGCACAATTAAAATGCGTTATGAGGCTGCAAATGCACCAACTCACCGACCAAGGCATCACTGCACTGCATCAGTAATTAAAGATGACAATTTTAAGTGAGTCAAGGAATGCTATTAATACAACAATGGCCCAATTATAGACACCCTTCTTTGCATTAATTCTAATGACAGATCATTAAAAGAGTGCCTTTTTCAGTATGTATGCCGGGGTAAAAGTGACAACTGTGGGTGTGAACTGCAACAAATAAACTGGATGTAAAGAAACCGAATGAGTTTCTATTTAATGGACACAATAGAGCATAAAACTTACCCAACATTTGGCTAAATAACAGCTGTTCCAGGTCACCCAGCACTGTGACAACCAGCTCGGGGTCCACCTTTAAATAAGCTTTTTCTTCTGGTTGCTGGGCCTTGCTCGTCGCTGCCGTCTGCTTTTTGATATTCTTTGCTTTGCTGGACAGAATGTCATCGTCGGACTTGGTCCCATCCCCTGTGCTGCTGCTGGTGTCCGTGGGTTTGTTGAGCGGCTTCACTTCAGCCCAGGGACCCCTCGGGATCCTGGTGGGGATGCCGCGGATGGCAGAGGTGGCGGCGAGGGGTTTGTTCACACTGGGTGCGATTTTGCACTGGAGCAGCGAGTGCTCAGACCTGGACAGGGTCTTGGACATCGGCGCCTCTTTCGCCCTCAGCCCCCCGGACTTGCCCAGCGTCTGAGCCGGCTTCGACATATCGTCGCACCACCTGGGCTCGTACAGCTGCATCTTTTTCTCCGCATCCGTCAGGAAGGAGAGGTTGGTGAGCGATTTCTGCTTCCTCAGATTAGTCCCACCTTTGAACACCTTCAGCTCGGCGGTTCTCTGCATCGTCGGGCTTTTCGCCTTCTTCGCTCCCTTGGCGTCTGGGTGCCGCTTGCTGTAAGCCTTCACGTCTTCCTGAACCTCCTCGCACACCTCAGCCTCGCAGCGCTTGACATTCGCACCGAGCATGGTGTGCTCGCTCGGAGGCAGGCAGGCAGGCAGCCAGTCATTCGCCTGCAGTGCAGCCGAGCGGCGCGGTGACAGGACAGGAGGGGCTGGCTCCTCGCTCTCCTCCTCCTCCTCCCCCTCCTCCTCCCCACCCAGCCCCCGCTGCTCAATGCACACGCTCCCCGGACTCCCAAACGGCGGCTCCCCGGATCGTTCAGCCTAGCAGCTCGTCGTAGCATCAGATGCTCGAGTCCCGCCGCCGGCAAATCGATCACCAGAGGAATGTCATCACCATACGCCCTCCCCTCCTTCCAAGATGCTCCGTGCGAGGAAAGAAAAGGCTATTCCATCATCCGCAGCAAACGGGGGAAAATCAGAGAGCGTCTTCTTTCTCGTTCAATTTGCCCTCGGTGGAATTGTTTTCCCTTTCTCCCACCCCCCTCCCTCGCAACTCAAAACAGGGGCTTCATTTCAAACAGCTACCGTGGTCATAGCCTCCACCCCGGCATTAAATCAGCTCAATTAGCTGAGGCAGGAAATAGTGAGCGTGTGTGAGAGAGAGAGCAGGGGAATGGGCTGGACTAAACTCAACATGCAGCCCACATCCCCGAGTGTATCCCAGCTTCCTTCACTGCAGTGGCTGCTCCCTGCTACCATGGCAGCAGAAATCTCCATGAAAATCCGAACCAGAGCATTAAAACAGAACACCAAATAAAGGCCAAACACCCATGTCCAGGCAGAAATGCAGAAGCGGCTTGCTTCCTCATCTCATCTGATGCCAGTGCATCTTGTTCCATTAGCAAAAACCCTCAGTGATGCTGCCGCACAGTTATTAATTTTTTAGAAAGTGCATCTGAGGATGGATGGTACCACACCATACCTGCAAAAGGGTGAACAGGGACCTATGATTATTATTTGTTAACGCGTGCCATTAAAACCATTTAAAAGGCAAGCAGCAGATTGTCGGATACTCACGAATGAAAAAAAAATATCTCCTGACACAATTTTCAGACATGATAATTTAGAAATTTAAATTCAATCTGCCCCGTTACAAATAGAGGTGTAACCATTTTATTGTCTCAGAGGATGTCACATAAATCAAACAGATCACTGACGCTTAGTAACATAATTAGGGAGCTAGTAAAGAAAACAATAGCCCTGTATGTGGAATAAGAGTGAACATTTTAATTCCTGTCTCCCAACAGGAAATGGGAAAGCCTCTCAGGACACATTTGAATCTTTTTTTTTCCCCAGCTCTCAACTTTCATTTGTATCCATTTACTCAGTGTAATGCATCAAATCACGAACGCCTCCGCCGCAGAGATTGCCGTGTGACAATATTGAAAACTAACAACAATAACCATTCAGAACAAATCTGGTGTTCAATTTTAAACAGTGTGTTGCCAGCAATGGAGGACAAAAAAAAATCAAAAAGGTTCTTATAACGGAGGGTTAAACTGAAATAATTACTGAAATCCATAAAGTAGAAATTATTTTGAGAAGCTTCATATTTTTTCACACAATATGAATTAATTTTATCGATATTATATCTGCATGCAGATAATGCTTCTGCATATTCCCTAAAACGGTGTGAACCACTCAAGCTGAAACCAGCCTTAACTGGTGTGATAAAGCCTGCTGGATCATGTTAAATGGGTCAAGTTTAGTTGGACCCCTGCATTGAAATGATGGCACAGGTATTAAATCCCACACTCTGGTACTATTGATTTTGCAAGATTTGGTGGCTTGCGTTTCGCCATTATAGTGTACCTACCATACAGAGTAGTGGGGGAGTGTTGAGAGTGATGAGATGGTCAGACACATAGCCAAAATGGCTGACTGACCCTCTGATTACCCCCCCCCCAACGAAGACCATAGTGAGCCTGAATCCATCCCCTTCTCTTCAAAGACCTTGGCACAATGACCCAGTGGTAGAGTTGCTGCCGTACAGCGCCAGAGACACGGGTTCAATCCCGACTAATGGTGCTGTATGTACGGAGTTTGTATGTTCTCCCCGTGACCGCGTGAGGGTTTTCTCTGGGGGCTCCTGTTTCCTCCCACACCTAAAGGACGTGCAGGTTTGTACGTTAACTGGCTTCTGCAAAATTGTCCCCTGTGTGTAGAATAGAACTAGCGTACAGGTGATTGTTGGTCGGTGCAGACTCGGGGGGTCAAGGGGCTTGTTTCCAAACTGTACCTCTAAAATAAACTACATTAAACCCAATGCCTATGACTGCTAATTCAAGGCCAGTTTCCTCCCCCATCCCATTTCTCCTTGGATTCCCCATTCCTGTATCCCATTTTTTCATAATCTCATCACTCATGATCTATATCTCATCTGGTTTTGAATGGAAGGACCCAAAAATGTCTGAACAACAACAAAAAACATGGTGTGTTGTTAAGGATCGGCTTAACTAAGAGAGGAGTAATTTTGTGGTCATTTCTGTGCCTTAGTACCCGTTGGAAAATTCAATTTCAAATTTTGCAAAACCAAATCTCTATTCCACTAGTCTTTCTTTCATCCAAAAATACCCCTGTGGGAAATCAACAGAAGCGAAAATTCCCAAGATTCAGCTCCAGTGAGATTTTCAACCTTGGTGGGCTGAATATTGCTTGTTCACTCAAACAGCCGCCTTTTACTAATCTTTATCACCACAGAAATCATCTTTATCATCACAGAAATCTGTATCCACCAGCGTAGACTAACAATTGACAGCTTTGCCCATGGAATTTATGTTGAGAGACTCAGCTTCTTGGTCTGAGGGATGTTTCATGCTGCAACTATTAATCTGCAAAATATCTCATCCGTCTATAGAAGAGTTTCAATGTCTCTTCAGGAAGATCACCCAATTGCATATTCATGGGAAGAGGCTTTCGGTTGCTTTATTTCAACCTGCAGAAGGTTTGGCCCTTTGCCTGCATTACAGACTTCTCCAAAGTTCAATGGTTCAGTTTAGTTTAGTTTAGTTTAATTTATTGTCACGTGCACTGAGGTACAGTGATACATTTTTTCAAAAAGTTTATGTTGCCTGCTAACCAGTCATCGGAAAGACTATACATGATTATCATCGAGCCATCCACAGTGTACAGATACATAAAAAAGGGAATAATGTTCAGTGCAAGAGGGAGTCCGAGGGTCCCCAGTGAGGTAGATAGTACAGGATCGCTTTCTACGACGCATCTTTAGAAGTTTGAAAGAGTTGTTGGGGACATGCTGAACTTCCTAAGCCTTCTAATACAGTAGAGGTGTTGGTGTGTTTTCTTGGCCATTGCTTTACGACAACATGGGTGCTTTACGACAAGTTGCTGGTGAGTTTTACTACTTGGAACTTAAAGCCTTTAACCATCTCTACTTCGGCTCAATCAATGCATACCGGATTATGTCTATCGCTTCACTTCTTGAAGTCGATCACTATCTCCTTTGTCTTGCTGACATTGAGATAAGGTTTCTTTGTGCTCACATGTACCAAGGTAATTTTTTTTTTTTGCATACAGATCAGTAAGATGATTGCAATTCATTATGCAGCAACATTCCCCAGTGCCTGGAAGAGTGTTTTTTTTGTTTTTAAATTTGCTTTCTATCTACCTTAAACGCCGTGTAAATTTGCAAAAGACCAAACTATAGTGCATGCTGAATCCAACCAAGCACTACATTACATAGGGAAACCTGACAATGCTTTGCACATTGATGTAGTGATGTGTGTAATGCTACTTTAACAGCTCCTTCCTACCATGGTTCAAGTTCAAGTTCAAGTGAGTTTATTGTCAGGTACACAAAAATGTTGGAGAAACTCAGTGCGTGCAGCAGCATCTATGGAGCGAAGGAAATAGGCAAAGTTTCGGGCCAAAATCCTTCTTCAGACTGATGGGGGGTGGGGAGAAGAAAGGAAAAAGGCGGAGGAGGAGCCCGAGGGCTGAGGGATGGGAGGAGACAGCCCGAGGGCTGAGGAAGGGGAGGACACAGCAAGGGCTAACAGAATAGGGAGAATTCAATGTTCATGCCCCCAGGATGCAGACTCCCCAAGCGGAATATGAGGTGCTGTTCCTCCAATTTCCGGTGTTGCTCGCTCTGGCCATGGAGGAGACCCAGGACAGAGAGGTCGAATACGGAATGGGAGGGGGAGTTGAAGTGCTGAGCCACCGGGAGGTCAGGTTGGTTATTGCGGACCGAGCGGAGGTGTTCGGCGAAACGATCGCCAAGCCTCCGCTTGGTCTCACCGATGTAGATCAGCTTTATTGTCATGTGTCATAGGACAATTAAATTCTTGCTTTGCTTCAGCACAACAGAACATAGAAGGCATTGACTACAAAACAGATCAGTGTGTCCATATATCATTATATAAATATATATACACATGAATAAACTGATAAAGTGCAAATAACAGATAATGGGCTATTAATGTTCATAGTTTTGTCCGAGGCAAGTTTAATAGCCTGATGGCTGTGGGGAAGTAGCTATTCCTGAACCTGGTCGTTGCAGTCTTCAGGCTCCTGTACCTTCTACCTGATGGTAGCAGGGAGATGAGTGTGTGGCCAGGATGGTGTGGGTCCTTGATGATACTGCCAGCCTTTTTGAGGCAGCGACTGCGATAGATCCCCTCGATGGAAGGTAGGTCAGAGCCGATGATGGACTGGGCAGTGTTTACTACTCTTTGTAGTCTTTTCCTCTCCAGGGTGCTCAAGTTGCTGAACCAAGCCACGATGCAACCGGTCAGCATGCTCTCTACTGTGCACCTGTAGAAGTTAGAGAGAGTCCTCCTTGACGAACCGACTCTCCGTAATCTTCTCAGGAAGTAGAGGCACTGATGTGCTTTCTTAATAGTAGCATCAGTGTTCTCGGACCAGGAAAGATCTTCAGAGATGTGCACGCCCAGGAATTTAAAGCTCTTGACCCTTTCAACCATCGACCCATTGATATAAACGGGACTGTGGGTCCCCATCCTACTCCTATGGTGATATATATCAGGCCTGTGTCAACTGCACTTTGTAACAAGTCATCAGCAATCTGGTAGTACGAAAAGAGAGGAGTTTGGGAAAAAATATCTGTGATCGAGGACCAGAGGACATATGTTTATGGTGAAGAGGAAAAGATTTATTAGGAATTTGAGTGGTACCTTTTTCATACAAAGAGTGGTGGGTGTATGGAAGAAGCTGCCAGAGGAGGTAGTTAAGGCAGAGACCATCCCAATGTTTAAGAAACAATTAGACAGGTACATGGATAGGACAGGTTTGGAGGGAATATGGGCCAAATGCAGGCAGGTGGGATTAGTGTAGCTGGGACATGTTGGCCGGTGTGGGCAAATTGGGCAAATGTGGGCAAGTTTCCACGCTGTATCACTCTGTGACATGAGGTCCACAGGTGTTTGTAGTGAGATTCTCTTCCATTATCCAAAATCCAGTAATTGGAAAGTTGATGGCCAAGATGCACAATAGTTTGTTGTTATTTTAACCCTCTATCCAACTTAATCATGTCAAGTGCTGGAGATTAAAACTGAGACAAATATATTTAGCCGAAACGATTTTTAATGTTCCAACATTAAAACACTTTTTTATGATGTACAGATACCACCGTAAGCTAGATATCAGCCCCTTTTCTCTGATACTTTGTTTTAACTGCATCCTGTGTATAAAAATCATGCATAGCCAACCAAATTCAGAACAGCTGACACAACAACATTATGCGGATCACAATAAAAATGACCAGATTGAAAGTACAAGGGAGCCCTTTGCTTGTTGCAAATTAAGTTACAGTTAAATTGTGCGTCGTGTTACATATATTCCAGGGATAATATAAAGTGCTGAAACAATTGCGGGATTCAAACACTTCAGATATGAGGTATATTTTCTGGGGTTTCTGAAGTTGGATTTAGCTGCCTTAATTGGTTAAGTGACAATAAACGCAAACTCGAACTCGAAAAATAAGGAATATATTCTTAATATCCCTTATGCTAAAACAGGCTTCCTTTAATTAATCACCAACTAATTTAATTGTGGGGTTTCTTGGAGTCAGGCCTCATCCTAAACCTTTCTTGAGTTGTCTCCCCTTTTAAACAGTATTAACATCAAAAGCAAAAGCAAGCTAATTTCCTGAATGTGCCTTCCTCTGTAATGTGAGGTATACAAAGAGAGTCAAATTTGCTCATTGTCTGCCCTCCACAATGACTGGGAAATATGAAAAGCTATTGGTTTTCAACCACAAATATCATCTATGGATATGAAGCACAGTCTGCATTAAATGCAGACATTTTTCCTTAATATGAATAATAAGGCCGGCTCATGAGGCATCCTGTCTGTGAGATTTTCAATTGAGTCATCTGTTTTCTCTCTTCATCATTCCCTGTGTTGTGTGCCCTTTTTTCCCCCCTTGATGATCCCTTTTTAATCTACAGCCAGATCCTCACCAGATATCTCAATCACCCACAGGAAAATGGGGAGCAGTTAGGTTATCCTGGCCTTTTTCATCCTACTTTCCATATTTAATTACTTCTCACAAATTTTCTGCTGATTTGGATGGAAGAACCATTTTGGGAAACTTGTTTCATCTTTAGTTTATGAATTTGTTTTCACGATCAACCATATAGAAATGGTTGATTTTATAAACTTCTCGATCTCCAGCCTCGCTCCTTGATGTCTAGTTTGGCTTTTGGCTGGAAAGCTAGTCCTTACATAGAACATGAAACATAGAACAGTTTGGCACAGAAACAGGCTATTTGGCCTACAACGTCTGTGCCAAACATGATGCCAAGACCAACTCTTATCTGCCTGCACATAATCCATATCCCTCTATTCCCTGCATATCCACGCGCTTATCCATAAACCTTTTAAATGCCACTATTATATTTGCCTCCACGATCACTTCCACACAGCGTTCCATGCTGATCTCAAGTACTGTCTGTGTGGAGTTTGTATGCTTTCACTGTGACAGCATGGGTTTCTTCCAGGTACTTTGGTTTCCGTCCACATCCCAAAGACATGCAGGTTTGTAGGTTAATTGACCTCTGCAAATTGTCCTTCGTATACGTAGGAAGTGGATGCAAAAACAGAATAACATAGAACTAGTATGAACAGGTGATCGATGGTCGGCATGGGCTCCGTGGGCTATATGTCTAAACTTAAACTAAACTACACCCTGAAGCAAGCCTTTCATTCTCTCACATCTTGGGGCATAAAACACACACCTTCATATCCTGGGACAGTTACTTCCCAGCTGTTATCAGGCAACTGAACCATCCTATCACCAACTAGAGCGGCCCTGATCTACCTCAATGGACCCTCGGACTATCCTTAATCGAACTTCACTGGACTACCTTGTACTAAACTTCATTCCCTTTATCCTGTATCTGTACACTGTTGACGGCTTAATTGTAATCATGCACAGTCTCCTACTGACTGGATAGCAGGCAACAAAAAAGTTTTTCACTGTACACGTGACATTGATAAACTAAACCTTTCCTCCCTGGACAGTGGCCATTTAAAATTATAATTATAGTCACTGCCTGTTAGACCAAAGGAAATTATTTTTCTAATCCAATCAACCTAATGTCTGCCAACATTTTAAAACCCCTCTACATCTTCTTTGGATATTCTCTTCTGCAGTGTATATAAATCCAGAATTCAAATCTCTTACCCGTGTGTCCCAACCTTTCCCACAACCAACACAAGGTTCATTTATTTAAAATAAATAATCTTCAGTGGTCCATAGGTCACTTTGCCACTCTTCAAGATGTTTGCTGGTCTTTTGTCACTGACAGTGAAATCCATGCCATTATATCTTCAGTATTGTTTAGAAATTCACCCTTGGTCGGTAGGCGCCAAATTAGCTACATAGTTATGTCAGTGGAATAAAACTCACAAGACAGTGTACAGTGTATAGATGAGACAACTAAGGATAAATTTACAGATAAATGTTAATTGGATGTCTAAGAGTTGCAGTGAAGTTTTTGTTATTTAAATGTTAACCTGTAACATAACTGTAATGTTTATAATGAAATGCAGACGTAAAACATTCAGTAAGAATATAGTAAGAAGAGTCATGTGTTGGAAGAAACAGCAGATGCTGGTTTACACGTAGGTAGACACAAAATGCTGGAGTAACTCAGCGGGCCTGGCAACATTTCTGGAGAGAAGGAATGGGAGACGTTTTGGGTCGAGACCCTTCTTCAAAAGAGTCATGATCCACTCTGGTGTTTAAATGAAGCCCTGCCTCCGAAATGATCCAGATCTACTGGCATCCTTAGTTCCCTATCAGTTTAAAGAGATTAGTCATATCATAGTCACAGAGACATACAGCGTGGAACAGGCCCATCAGCCCAACTTGACCACACCGACCAATATGTCTTATCTACACTAGTCCCAACTGTTTGCGTTTAGCCTGTCCTATCCATGTATCTGTCTAAATGTTTCATAAACATTGCGACAGTCCCTGTCTCAACTAACTCTTCCGGCAGCTCTTTCAAAATACCCACCACATTTTGTGTAAAGAAGTTACCCTTCAGGTTCCTATTAAATCTTTCCCCTCTCACCTTAAACCTGTCCTCTGGTTCTCGATTCTCCTTCTCTGGGCAAGAGAGCTATTCCTCTTATGATTTTGTACACTTCCAGAAGATCAGCCTTTATCCTCTTGCACTCCAAGGAATAGAGTCCTAGCTCCATATAGCTCAGGCGCTTTGAGTCCTGGCAACATCCTCGTAAATTTTCTGCACCCTTTCCAGCTTGACAACATCTTTCCTATAACATGATGCCCAAAACTGAACACAATACTCTAAATGTGGCCTCACCAACATCTTATATAACTGCAACATGAACCCCAACTTCTATACTCAATACTTTGACGGATGAAGGCCAAAGTGCCAAAAGCCTTTTTGACCAACCTATCTACCTGCAACACCACTTTCAAGGAAGAAAACTCACATAAAACTCTAACAAACTTCTGCAGATGCATTGTAGACAGTATCCTAAATGGTGCATCATAGCTTGACAGGGCAAGCTCCGACACATAGGACTGCTGAGAGTGATGTACTCAGCACAGTCCATCACTGGTATAGACTTCCCCACCATCAAAAGCATCTACACGAGGCGCAGCCTCAAGAAGGTGGCATCGATCATCCAGTATTCCCAGCATCCCTGCCATGCCTTCTCCATGCGGGAGATACAAAAGCCTGAAGTTACACACAACATCAGGTTCAGGGCCAGCTAGGTTTTGAAATAACCTTCAACATACCATGACAACAGAACACTATTTTGGACCAACCTTTTGCACCGCCATGGGCAAGAATATTTTATTTCTAATTCTATTTTATTATTCTAATATTATTTTACACTAATATTTTACACTAATATCTTGCGGGGTTTTTTTACACAATTTTCTTTTTTACTGTCTTGCAAAATGTTCTGAAATGTATTTATAATTTATGTTTTTTGGGTGTTTGAGTCTATGTGCCTTTGATGCTGTTGAAAGAAAGATTTCCATTGCACCTGTACCTCACCATGCCTGGGACAAGAAACTCTGCTTGACGACTTGACTTGTGCTACCTTTACATGGGACATGAGCCAGTGAGTCTGTGACCAGTGAGATTCTGTAAACAATCATATTGAAGGCTTCCCACTGCAATGCGCAAGGGCAAATTGAAAAGCTAAAACTGGATGAGTCTGGCTTGATTGGTAGATTCTCAAAATCTGTGCCGCAAAGCAAACTTGCCTCAATTCCTTCCATCTGGGTTCAATGCAAGCAGCAAAGAAGGATGAGTAACCAAATGTTACAGTATGCAGGAGATAGGCAATGGGTGTTGAACGTTCCTTTAGGAAGGAGATGAGGAGGAATTTCTTTAGTCAGAGGGTGGTGAATCTGTGGAAATCTTTGCCACACAAGGCTGTGGATATTTTCAGTGACAGAGATAGATAGATTCTTGATTAGCATGAGGTTTGGATGGAGAGATAGATCAGCCATGATTGAATGGCAGAGTAGACTTGATGGGCCAAATGGCCTAATTCTGCTCCTACCACTCATGATCTTATGAACCAGTTATAGAGTCATAGGGTCATACAGATTGGAAACAGGCTCTTCGGTCCAACTTGTCCACACCGATCAACTTGCCCATCTGCTCTAGTCCTACCTGCCTGCGTTTGGCCCCTATCCCTTTGAACCTATTCTATCCATGAGATACTTTATTGTCACATGTGACCAAGCACAGTGAAATTATTTACATGTACACCCAATATAAACAAATAGTGGCCACCTACGGCGCTGACAAAGTTACAAAGTACGCCGGCTCCTGCTTTTGTTCTCGGCCCCCCCCCCCCCAACAGTTTCCCACGCAGGGTCCACATTGTCCTTTGTCGCTCCCCCCCCCCTATTGTCCATTGTTCTCCCCTCCCCACCCTCATGGTGGTCCTCCCACACCGGGTCCTCCATTGTTCTCCCCTCCCCCCTCACGCCGATCCTCTACGCTCTCATCGACCGTCAACCATGGGTCCACCCGCGAGGCTTCACCACCGCCGAGGCCCCGTCTCCGCGAGTCTTCACCGCCACCGCCACTTCACCGTTTCTTAAATGTTTTTTTACACATTGCGATTCAGATTTGTTGGTTGTAATTCTGTCTGAAATGTACGGTGGCTGAGTTTCCCAGGCCTGCAAGAGCCAGCAGGTGAAAGGAAGTCAAAAGGGCTGAATCCAGAATGTAACTGACTACAACATAGTCATTGTCAGTGGGGGCGCTGAAACAGGCCCTTCGGCCCAACTTGCCCACATCAACCAACATGTTCCATCTGCACTAGTCCTGCTGCCTCCAATTGGCCCATATCCCTCGAATGCAGTCCGATCCATGTATCTGTCTAAATTGTTCTTTATCATTTGTCTGCCTCAACTACCTCCGCTGGCAGCTCATTCCATACACCCGCCACCATTTGCGTGAAAACTTTGCATACTTTGCATGGTGCATGGGCAGAAGAAGCAGCGGTTGTTTCCTGCCAATCCCAAATGGTTAACCATAAAATCTCCCCACACCCTAAGCCCTATGATCTATCTGCTTCCCCACTTTCATGAATGGCATCTCTGATACTGTATACCTCCCCCCCCCCCTCAGGTCGCCACATGCTCCCTTCCATTTTTGCAATCACTCATACGCACACACCATCACCACCATCCCAATCACTCGCTCCCACTCCCTTTAAGACTCAAACGCCTATTTCAACTCACCTTCCACACTGAGTATCTTGCCATTGCAGGGTTTTTGCCCCAGTGGAAACCAGTGCATAACTCCTTTCTCTGCAATGATCATGCTGCTGCAGTAAGATTGGGGCTAATACCGAGTCAGAGTGTGATTTGTTCTTATAATGATGATCAGCACTGTTTGAGTTTGAGTTTAATTTATTGTCACGTGTACCATGGTACAGTGAAAAGCTTTTGTTGCATGCTAACCAGTCAGCGGAAAGACAGTATATGATTACAATCGACCCATCCACAGTGTATAGATACACGATAAATGGAATAACGTCAATAACGTTTAGTGCAAGATGAAATCCAGTAAAGTCCGATCAAAGATAATCTGAGGGTTTCCATTGTACCTAATAGTTCAGGACTGCTCTCTAGTTGTTGGTAGGATGGTTCAGTCGCCTGATAGCAGCTGGGAAGAAACTGTCCCTGAATCTGGAGATGTGCATTTTGACACCTCTACCTTTTGCCTGATGGGAGAGGGGAGAAGAGGGAGTGGCCGGGGTGCAACCCTGTTCTTCATTATGCTGCTGGCCTTGCCGAGGCACCGTGAGGTGTAAATGGAGTCAATGGTTGGTTCGCGTGATGGTCTGGCTGCGTCCACAATTCTCTGCAATTTCTTGCGGTCTTGGATGGAGCTGTTCCCAAGCTCTGATTAAAAACTCTGTCAAACCGTTAGCCTTGCAAATGTTATCCTCACAAACTCTGTCCCTTCACATTGATAACAATAATCATTTATAAAACCCTTTAACTTATACTGGGAGGAATAGCAAGCAAGAAGGAGCTTGATATTTTTTCCCCATTTTGGGACTCATTCATTTAGCACATGCAACTAAACTTTCGGTCAGGGACCAAACTGTAATGTGCAATCACGTTGATGTCATCAAACCTCAAGTTTTTTCTATTTTCCTTAAGTACAATAATTTTCTTCCATAATATGAAAGTAAATAAGGTAGTCACATCCTTGAACTTTGGATTTTTGGTGCAACCAGTAATTACAATATAACATTTGGCTTTTCCATTGCTAAAAAGCTCAAAATAATTATAATGAATGGAAGTAATAATAATGTTAGAAGGTAGAGTTACGACACTTTATTCAACACAGATTTAGAGTAAAATACTAAGCACTGTTTAGGCATGATCTGAATGTACTGTTTCCGATCTCAAGTCATTCACAGATGTGATCCATTTGAGGCTCAACAGAAGGCTTACTGACACTAAAGCTGCTTATAAATCAAATGTCAATTTAGCAAATGCATCAATTGCTAAATATGGATGACTGCAACCAAGTTCTGGCCCAAAATGAACTTTAAACCAGCTTATAGATACAAGAAACTGGAGTCACTCAAAGGGTCAGGCAGCATCTCTGGAATAGGTGTTGCTTCAGGTCGAGACCCTTCTTCAGACTGAGTCAAGGGAGATACATGAAAAGCTACAGAGAACAAATGAATAAGATATGCAAAAGAACAAATCAAACTAAACAAGCATTTGCAGTCCCTTTTTGCACATTTCGACCAATTTATCTCCTTTAAAAAGGTGCTCCTGAACAGAATAAGCAAAACATTTAGTCATAGACGTGTGCAGCATGGAAATAGGCTCTTCAGCCCAACCTGCACATGCTGACCAATATGCCCCAAGTACACTCGCCCCATCTGCTCGCGTTTGGTCAATATCCCTCAAAACCTTTCCTGTCCATGTACTGTACCTTTTGAAGTGTCTTTTAAATGTTGTTGTTTTATCTCCCTCAACTACCTTCTCTGGCAGCTCATTCCATTTACCCACCACACCCTGTGTGAAACAAACCTTAATTGTTTCGGAAGGAGCTGCAGATGCTGGTTTACGCTAAAGATAGACACAAAATTCTGGAATAACTCAGCGGGTCAGGCAGCATCTCAAGAGAAAAGGAATAGATAATGTTTCGGGTCGAGACGTTTCTTCAGACCGAAGAAAGGTCTTGACCTGAAACCCGAATTGTTGCTAACTTTCAGTGCAGTCAGAATAACAATTGAACATGGGTTGATTTTGGATTGTAACACAATTTCCTTCTTTCAAGACCGAAGCATAAAGTGTTGACCTACTTGGATCTTGACCCAAGCAATGACATGTTATTGTGTTCACAATGCTATGAGCAAAAGCAAGTATTTCACTGACAGGAGGAGAGGGGACATTTTTCAAAGATACAAAACTATCAATAAGCTTAACATTAAGTACTTCCTCTAATATGTATCTTAACCTTTCTACATCCACTATTAATTTTTTGAATGCTTAATTCCTGAAACAGTAGCTGGTTTGTACAGAATCAGTTCATAACTCTATACCAATAAAACATTCATATTAGGATAATAAGTACCTTGAAGATGAGTAACACATTCCATAACATAACAATTAAAATTAATTAATTTGCTCAACACTAACTCTGCTCAATTAGAAGGATTTATTCTGCGTACTAAGTGTAAGAAAGTCTCAAATCTATTCTTCGCAATTCTAAATTAGTGCAAAAAATATTTTTTAAAAATTTAGAGATACAGCATGGGAACAGGCCCTTTGGCCCATCAAATCAATGCTGACCAACGACCGCTTGTTCACACTCGTCCAAGGTTATCCCACTTTCTTGTCCATTCCTTACACATTCGGGTCAATTTTACAGAGACCAGCTAACCAATAAATCTGCACTTATTTGGGATGTGGGAGGAAACAGGAGCACTTGGAGGACACCCACATGGTCACAGGGAGAATGTGCAAACTACATACAGACAGCACCTGAGGTCAGGATCAAACCCATGTCTCTGGCATTATGTGGCAGCACCACTACCAGCAACACCATTCTTTCTTCAATCTTCATTCGTTATCCTCATTTTCCCTTTATTTTTTTGTTAACTGTTTAGTTTTGTTTCCCTATTTAAAAATAGCTGGCATTAAAACATTTCATTTGCTTTGTTTTTTTTCTCTCCTTTCAGTGTTCATGTTGGAGATGGAACCAATTTTCATGAATAGACGATCGCTGATCACACAAACCCATGCCAAACATTCATTATTTTACAGAAAGAAGGAAGAATCCAACTTATTTACAAGATTCTGGCAATTAAATAGAATTAGATTGTTTTGTGAAGAGAAAACAATGAGATTATAGTATAAAAAAGTACATATATTATCTCATATTCAACATTAAGCCTTAAAATGTAGTTCTTCAATTCGACTTTAGAGATACAGTGTGGAAACAGGCCCTTTGGCCCACCAAGGTCTGCCCCGACCATTGATCCTATACACTTGGGACAATTAATAATTTAGTGAAGCAATTAACCTACAGGACTGTACGTCTTTGGAGTGTGGGAGGAAACCGGAACACCCGGAGGGAACCTATGCAGTCATAGGGAGAACGTGCAAACTCCATACAGACAGCACCCGCAGTCAACATCGAACCCGCGTCTCTGGTGCTGAAAGGTAGCAACTCTACCACTGAGCCACCGTGCTGCCCTTGACTTAAGTTGAATGGTTTGAGCAGGACATACCATACATTAATTTATGTAAACTTCGATCAGCTATTTTGGTCCTTGCTCTTATAACTCATAATAGCTAAGTAAATCTATTTTAAGTACAGTTTTCTATTATACATCATAATTTTGTAACCATGGAGCAAAATTGGATTATGCATTTTGGCTGATGGAATAAGAATATTCCAGCTGGCACAACACAAACAAAGGCCAAAAACAAATATGTTGTCCAATGCATTTAGGTAAGAGTGTGTGAATTGCTGCTCGATAGAACAACTTACATGTTGAGTTTTAGACAACTCATTATTTACAGTGAGGTTGTGTAATGCATTTAATCAGCCTACAGAGAGCAGGTATGAAGGGAATGTGTGGGAATGCTGGGTTATACCGAACATAGACACAAAATGCTGAAGTAACTCAGCGGGTCAGGCAGCATCTCTGGAGGAAAGGAATAAATGACGTTTCGGGTCGGAACCGTTCCTCAGACTGAAAGATAAGAGAAGGCCAGAACAAAACAGGGCTGGCAACAAATGACCTCAGGAAGGGTGGAGTCCATAATGCCCCGCTGTTAGTTGGGGAAGGTGGTGCTTAAGTAAGGGATACAAGGATACAAACAGTGGAGCTGGTAGGGTGACCAGGGTGGGGGGGAAGGGGATGGGAGAGGGGGGGGGGGATGCAGGAGTTACTTGAATTTTTCAAACATAGCTCATGTGGCCTTACTCTGACAGTGGAGAAGGCCCAGGACAGAAAGGTCAGTATGGACTGGGAATGGGAAGGGGAGTTAAAATGTTGGGCAACTGGGAGATCACGTAGGCCAAGGCGGACTGAGTGGTTGAGGCATAAAGGGAAGGTGGTAGTGCAAACCTTTTCCAAAGGAGCAGATGGATTATAAAGACAGTAGACAGGATTCACAACAAAGTACAGATGCTGGAATTTGAAGCCAAGATAAACCGTTGCAATGACTTGGCAGATCAAGCAGCATCTGTGGAGGCAAAGGGGTGGTCGACATTTTGGACTGAGACCCTGCATCGACAAAATAGTCAGTATGGAGAGGTGAGATAGAGGAGTGCAGGTGATAGATCAAAACAGATGAGGGGATAGAAACATAGAAAATAGGTGCAGGAGTAGGCCATTCAGCCCTTCGAGCCAGCAACCCCATTCAATATGATCATGGCTGATCATCCAAAATCTGTACCCCGTTCCTGCTTTTTCCCCATATCCCTTGATTCCATTAGCCCTAAGAGCTCTATCTAACTCTCTCTTGAAAACATCCAGTGAATTGTCCTCCACTGCCTTCTGTGGCAGAGAATCCCACTGAGAGATGAGGGAATGATGAGCAGAAGAAGTCAGACAGTGTTATGGAGAGGAGGGAAGAGTGTTGAGGCAGAGGCTTGTAGGTGATAGTGGAAAACGATAGGGAAGAAACCATGGGCAGATGGAAGAGGGATGATGTGGTTATGATTTTTCATTGATTTATTTTTGCACGACTGCTCAGTGGTCTGTGAATATTTGATGCTGAATATCCCAATCACAAGAAAATGGAAGTGACAGGAAATAAAACATTTTCCAAGACTCCACGGACATAAATATCATTAGCAAGTCAACGTTCTGCAGTTCAGTTAGATATTCAGTCACTCGCTGGCCTGCTTCTAATCTTGTGCTGCGCATCTGGAGAAAAGGAATAGGTGACGTTGCCTATTCCTTTTCTCCAGAGATGCTGCTTGACCCACTGAGTTACTCCAGCCTTTCGTGTCTGTCTTTGGTTTAAACCAGCATCTGCAGTTCCTCGCTACACACTGCCTGGCTGGCAACTCACTTTAAAATTACTTCAGTGACACGGCATGGAAACCCAGCACTTCAGCCCACCAAGTCCACATGGATCATCCAGATCACCTGTTCACATTAGTTCTATGTTATCCCACTATCTAGTCCACTCCAGACACATTTATAGAATTGCCAATTAACCAAGAAACTTACATGTCTTTAGGATGTGGGAGAACACCGGAGCACCTGGAGAAAACCCTCGCTGTCACAGGGAGAACGTACAAACTCCGTGCAGATAGCATCTATAGTCATCTTGGAACCGGGTCTCTGGTGCTGTAAGGCAGCAACTCTACCAAGAAAATCACTGGGAGAACGCAAGGTCAAGATCGAACCCGGATCTCTGGTGCAGTGAGGCAACAGCTCTACCAGCTGCGTAACTGTCCCACTCTGATGGACTGATGGACCATTTCATACAATATTCCCCAGTCAGGGTATTTACTAGTTGAAGTGATGCATGTTGAAAGAAGTCATGCCAATTAGATCAGCTGGCATTCAAGATGGATGGCATTGACCTGCCATGATGCCACCAACTCCAGCCACGGCTCCAGCTACTCTCCGTGTCAGTGGGTGAGTGGACACATGCTCCGGGGATGCTGTGTGGTGGCGGAAGAAAGCTCCCAGGATGCACCGCGGAGCTGAACGAAGAAGAACCCGGCAGGGACACCACCTGCGGGGGAAGCTCGGAAGCCGCGAGCTCGGCCCCGAAGACCGGAGAGTCAAGGAGAAGGGAGCCGCTGGCAATGATGGAAACGAGGAGTGGGCCGGTAGGAGATGGACTGGGGTATTGCCTTCGAGGTCGGCTGCAGGAGGCACCCCCAGGAGACAGAGGCAGTTAGGCAAGGAGAGGAACATCGGTTCGTTGACCGAGCCGTTCAAGGGTGACGGAGGAGGCCCTGCAGCAACCTGGGGCTTACCTGGATCAGGAACAGCTCCATTACATTGAGCACGTGGACATAACTTTAGACTTTTGTAAATGGTGCCAAAATATGGCAACCCACGCATGTGTGAGCTATGCAAAAAAAGATTTCACTGTGCAGTTTAGTTCAGAGTTTAGAGATATAGCGCGGATACAGGTCCTTCGGCCCACCGGTCCATGCTGACCAGCGATCCCCGCATATTAACACTATCCTACACCCACTAGGGGCAATTTTTACATTTACCAAGCCAATTAACCTACCAACCTGTAAGTCTTTGGAGTGTGGGTGGAAACCGAAGATCTCGGAGAAAACCCATGCAGGTCACGGGGAGAACGTAAAACTCCGTACAGACAGCGCCCGTAGTCGGGATCGAACCCGGGTCTCCGGTGCTGCATCCGCTGTAAGGCAGCAACTCTACCGCTGCGCCACCTTGTCGCCCAGTGCATACGTGGCAATAAAGAACCATTGAACCATATGCTCTGTGGCAGCATTAAATCATGCATTGAGTTGCACCATAGGTTCTAGCATGACTTGCATCCCGTTGTCAGTCAAGGTCACTTTGCTCCTCAATGCAGTATCTGGAGCACCTGCAACATCGGCTGCTGCAGAATGCATCAAGTGAATTATTAATGTAAAAGTCAACCCTGCCAATAATCTCATCTCAATTTATAACCTGCACAATAAGGGAAGGTTGCTCTCCTCATCTAGGTCACTGCAACTTGCCTCAGTCTAACCCCTCATGGTCGCTGTCAGGTTCTCGGTTTGTTTAACCAATGCTATAAACACGGGTGATAAGATTGTTGTGTGCATATTCTGGATCAAAGACAGAGATAGCAGGTTGTTGTTTTAGGTCGGTTAACACTGCCCAGTCCATCACGGGTCATGACCTACCCACCAACCATCAAAGGGATTTATAGACAATAGATGCAGGAGTAGGCCATTCAGCCCTTCAAGCTAGCACCGCCATTCAATGTGATCATGGCTGATCATCCTCAATCAGTACCCCGTTCCTGCCTTCTCCCCATATCTCCTTACTCCGCTATCTTTAAGAGGAGTCGTTGCCTCAAAAAGGCAGCCAGCATGATCAGAGACCCACACCATCCTAGCAACACACTCAATTCATTCCAGCCATTGGGAACAAGATATATGAGCCTGAAAACTGTAACGTCCAGGTTCAGGAACATCTTCCCTACAACCATCAGGCTATTAAACACTACAACCTCTAAATAAGCTCTGAACTACATAGACTTGGGGACATTGGTTTTGACTTTTTGCATTATTATTGTTTGTTTGTTTTTATGTGTATGTATGTGTTTATTATATTGTTTACAGAGTATGATGTTTACATATCCTGTTTTGCTGCTGCAAGTAAGAATTTCATTGTTCTGTCTGGGACATATGACAATAAAACACTCTTGACTTGACTCTTGTAGAAATGGAACAAATGTGGTCAGAATATCGCAAGAGATTCTAGGGTCACTGGGTTAGTACAAGGGAAGAAATGAGTGTCTGGGCCTTGAGGATTTGTGCAGATCCAAGAGGGGGGATAATGGGTGGGTCAGGTGTAGGTGAAGAAGATAAGGGTTTTGAGGAAGATAAGGGTCTTGATATTTAGTCTTTTCAGTTAACATGCAAAATATGAAATGTAAGCATGTGACTTGCCAGATAGTAACCCCAGTCCCACATTGGGAAGACCATGCTATCTGGGTTTAACAATGTCCATTCGAGGGGCAACATGAACTAGGTTCCTCCAACGGGTCAGGTTGCATCTCTGGAGAACGGAGAACATGGATGGGTGACGTTTCGGGTCGAGACCCTTCTTCATACTCAGCCAGGTCAATCAACTCAGTTCAGATTCAGTGACTATAGAAAGGTCTCGAACCGAAACTTAATTTAGTTTAGTTTAGAGATACTGCCTGGAAACAGGCCCCACAACCCACCGAGTCCACCCCAAACAGCAATCACCCAAGCATCAATTCTATCCTACACACTAGGGACAATTTACAGAAGTCAATTAACCTGTACATCTTTGGAGCATGTGAGGAAACCGGAGCATCTAGAGAAAACCCATGCGGTCACAGGGAGAATGTACAAACTCTGTGCAGACAGTACCCGTGATCAGGATCAAACCCTGGTCTCTGGTGATGTAAAGCAGCCACTCTATCACTATGCCACTGTGCCACCTTTGCCTATCCATGTCCTCCAGAGTTACTGCCTGACCCACTAAAGGGCCTGTCCCACTTGGCCGTCATTTGCGAGCCATTTACGCGACCTGGTAGCATGTGGGTAGCGCGGGACGGGCGCACTGAGTGGCATGGAGGAGTGTGGAGTTGCGCGCGGTATCGCGCAGCGCTCCAGGATTTCGTTCTGCACGAAATCTTCGCGCGCCACCGGCCTGTCGCGTAAATGACGGCCAAGTAGGACACCCTGGCGCGGTGCAACGTCTCACCTCCAACAGCAGTAGAAGCAGGCAAGCGATTGCCGAGCTCGGCCTGGGACTCATGGCCGTTGCGGTTCCTCCCCCACTCCTACTCCCAGAGCGGGGCCAAGACGATTGGAGATAGACACAAAATGCAGGAGTAACTCAGTGGGACCGGCAGCATCTCTGGAGAGAAGCAATGGATGATGTTTCGGGTCGAGACCCTTCTTCAGACTGAAGAAGAGTCTCGACCCGAAACATCATCCATTCCTTCTCTCCAGAGATGCTGCCGGTCCCGCTGAGTTACTCCTGCATTTTGTGTCTATCTTCAAATGACGTCACGCGCTCCTGACGGCTGTGCGGACGCATGATGATCACTACCGGCCTGTCGCGTAAATGACGGCCAAGTGGGACAGGCCCTTAAGTTACTCCAACATTTTGTGTCTATCTTCACTGATAATGTCCAAGGTGATAAACCACATGATACAATCTAGAAGCAAGGAACTGCAATCTGCTGATTTATAAAAAATGACATTAAGTGCTGGAGTACCTCAGCAGGTCAGGCAGCATAGAGGGTCGTAGCGTCATACAGAATGGAAACAGGCCCTTTGACTCAACTTTCCCACACTAACCATTATGCCCAATCTACACTAGTCCCACCTGCCTGTTTTTGGCCCACATCCTTCTAAACGTTTCCAATCCAAGTACCTGTCCAAATATATTTTAAATGTTGTGAAAGTACCTGCCTCAACTCCCTCCTCTGGCAGCTTGTTCCATATACCCACCACCCTTTGTGTGAAAACATTGCCCCTCAGGTTCCCATTAAATATTTCCCCTCATCTCTGGGGAATATGGAGGTTTCAGGTTGGGACTCTTCTTCAGATTGACGGATTGATTGTGGTGGGGGTGGGAAGAGAAGGGGAAGAAAGCTGGAAGAGCTGGAAGATCCTGGTAGGTAATAGGTTGATACAGGTGAGGGGAGGGTGGCGTTGATTAGGAAGATGGTTGGACAAAGACCAGAGATGAAACGATAGGTGTGAGACAAAAGTATTGTACTACACCTCAATGTTATTGCAGCAACATGCAAATAAGTGATGTTGCTGCATACTAAATGCTTTGTGTGCGTGAACTGTTCACTGTGTGTTCCTCCCGGGTACTCTGGCTTCCTCTCACATCCCAAAGATTTAGAAAGGAGATGAGGAGGTGTTTCTTTTGTCAGAGGGTGGTGAATCTGTGGATTCACTGCCGCAGAAGGCTGTGGAAGCCAAGTGAATTGATATTTTTAAGGCAGAGATTGACATATTATTGATTAGTACGCGAGTCGGGGGTAATGGAGAGAAGGCAGGAGAATGGGGTTGAGAGGGAGAGACAGATCAGCCATGATTAAATGGTGGAGTAGACGATGGGCCAAATGGCTTAATTCTGCCTCTACAACTTTATAAACTTAAGTGCAAGTCATTGGCCGGTGTAAATTGTTCCCAGTGTGTGGGCAAGGGGTAGAATCTGAGGGGAATTAATGAGACTATGGGGAGAATAAAATGTACGATTAGTGTAGATGGGTGGTTGATGGTTGGCATGGACTTGGTGGGCTGAAGGGCCTGTTTCTGTGCTGATTGGCTCCAGCTCAAACAATTAAGCTTTGTATCTGCTGCATAAAGGGGCTGTCCCACTTGGGCGACCTAACCCGCCAGTTCTGGCGAGTTTGCCCTCGACTCATACTCGCAGCATGGTCGACACGAGGTCGTAGGAGGTCTTTGTAACTCTCCTTCCTGCTTGAGAATAGTCCCCATGTACTCGAGGCCTCAGCTAGGTTGCGGCGTATTTATCAACATGTTGAAAAATGCCCGCGAGTAAAAAAAGGTCGCCATGGAAAAAATCGATACTTGTTTTACTCGTACGTTTAGGTCGTAGTAGGTCGGCATGTTAGTCGTAGTTAATCGAGGGTAGTCGAAGGTAGTCGTAGTCTTCATCATAGTCGAAGGGAGGTCGAAGGAGATCGAAGGAGGTCGTCTTCACTCTCCACTATTCGGTGTCCAATTTTCCCGAAGTTAGTTGTAGCTAGTCGTAGCTGGTCTTCTACAGTCGAAGGAGGTCTTCAACATGACATTTTTTCAAACTCTCCTAAACTCTTCTAAACTCGCCAATTAGGTTGCCCAAGCAGGACAGCCCCTTTAGGCATCATGATAATCGGCAATAGAAATTCTCACCCTGACTAACCTCTACTTAACTGATACAAAATCTGTTTACTGCATACTTTGAATCTGACCATATCAGTATCCTGCTTCCATGGGATGATCTCGAGAGCCAATATTTGCAATGTGGAGCAGTTACAGCAGATTTTTACAACAATTACAGTTACAGTAGTTGCTTTATTGGGAGAAATGGTCCTAAACTCCACTGGACATTCTGCTGCTGCAATTTTGGTGGTGACTATTTTACAAGGATGGTGAGAATTTCATTTGAGCCTGAAAATTACTATTCCTCAGAGATGCAATGAAAATATGAAGACGCTGTGGCAAAATGACTGAGATCATTAGGGACTTGAAATTAAATATGAACTAGACTAAGTGGGACCCGTTGGGTCCCAGTCACACGGGAGGCCTGGTCCCCCAATGCAACCCATTCCCCAACGCAATATTCCACTATGGTGTGGGGGAGGGGTGGTGGTGTGGGGAGGGGGTGGAGTGGGGTGGGTGTGGGGAAGAGGGTGGAGTGGGGTAGGGGGTGGTGTAGGGGGGAGTTGCATCCCATTCTCAGAATATTTATTCAATATGCTCCTAGACAGAAACATATTTGATTGTGCAAATCAACAGTACAAATCCCAGCACTGTTTAAATGTTTCCACTCCAATAAAAGTCACTTTTATGTTTAGTACTATATTCACTCATAAGGACATAATTAAAAGTTGAATTATATTTTAGACCTCCGAGATAATCTGGCATGTGGTGCATTACCAATGCATTACTGGATGCACATCAAAATGGCACAATGTGATTTAAACCTTCCATCTCTGTTCTCTGTTGACTGTGAATACAGATGTTGTTCATGCAGCCACATAGATCATAGCGTTCCACATTCTTTTTCTGAATGAAGTTGGGGAACGGTTTGATAAAGAGCATGATTAGACTTCAGCTGTGATATCCTTCTCAGAATGAACAGCTGTCTCAGATTCATATATTTGAGATCAGATGTGAGAGAAAAAAATAAACGCAATGACTAACCAAAGTGCCAATGATGATCTGTGAAGCCAAGATTCAGCTACTTCAGAGGAAAATATTAAATTGCTACAAGGCATCATTAAGAAACATCAAGAAGATCTGATTTAGATTTACTTTTAGAGATGGAGCGCAGCACCAGACCCTTCGGCCCTCTGTGTCCATGCCCACCAGCGATCCCCGCACACTTAACACAATCCTGCACACACGGGACAATTTACAATTTTAGCAAAGCCAATTAGCCTACAAACCTGTACATCTCTGCAGTGTGGGAGGAAACTGGAGCACACGGAGAAAACCAACGCAGGTCATGGGTAGAACGTACAAACTCCGTGCACACAATACCCGTAGTCAGGATCAAACCCGGGTCTCTGGCGCTGTAAGGCAGCAACTCTACAGCTGCACCACCATGCCTTACCCGAGTGGCACCATGCATCCTCCTAATTGTATTCATGTATGGCATAATTTCATTTGGTTCGAATGCACACAAACAAAAGCTTTTCACTGTATCACCGTACACTTGACAGTAATAAACTAATACCAATTAGAGACAATAAATATTCACAACTGAATTATTAATCTCAGTGTAATCTCAAGACAGTACAATGAACGCAATAAATCGAGCTTTTAATTGTGGAACATTGTTAGTACTGGCATTTTCCTTTGAAATTTGCATAAGTTTACTTCAGTTTAGTTTAGTTTATTATCACTTGTAGCGAGGTGCAATGAAAAGCTTTTGTCGCATGCTAATCAGTCATCTGAAAGACAATACATGATTACAATCGGGTCATTCACGGTGTATAGATACATGATAAAAGGAAATAACATGAATAACGTTGAGTGCAAGATAGTGCATAACTCACCACATTAAAGTGCAATAGCAGAAAAATGATGGAAAACTGTGAGAAAGAGCAGCTGAACTTTATTCTGAGTTAACCGGGGTTATCCACATTGGAAAGCAAGCAAGGTAGCATTGGGCGGCAGGGCAATACCATATCAGGTGTTGCAGCTGGACATAGAGGGCCAAACCTATACTCAGATAGGGTGAGAATCTCCCTGTACTTACACTGACCCGATAGAAGACTTAAGCTGGCACTGTGACCCCCCTTTGACACACTGCATTAAACCTCAATCAAATATCACATCCAAGTAGGGCTGAAAGACTGGAACACCAGCTTGGAAAATCGTCGTCCACCACCAACCCATCCTTGGTCTTGTATAGAGCGATGAAGTTCCATCCCAATCAAGATCATCACAGGGACACGACAAATCTTCACGTAGTGTCAAGACTTCCAGACTCTGAAAAGGACTCGTCAAAACCGATATGTGAATTCAGTCCATCTACAACCACTTAAGGAGGAGACATTGAACTCAAAACCAGATTTAACATAAGCACATCATTAATTGAGCTCATTGGTTTCTTGTTGAACTTGGGATACAACAGTGCAGTGACACATGGTGATGCTTTTACAGAAGACATTAATAGCTTCAGCATGCAGGTATTTTAATAAAACTGAGATAAATTTGTGATTAGTTTAGCTGAAAGCTTTTTAGTAGAACGTGAATAATGTGTAGGATGTGTTAATTTCTCTAATTTCAAGTAACTCCTGCATTCCCGTCCCTCCCCTCTCTCTCCCCCCTCCCCCACCCTAATCATCCTACCAGTTCCACTGGTCGCATCCTTGTATCCCTCTCGTTATCACACCTTCCCCCGCCAACAGTGGGCCATTATGTGCTCCACTCTTCCTGAACCCATCTGTTGCCAACCCTGATTTGTTCTGGTCGTTTTTTTGTCTCATGTTTACTCCCCCACCCCACCCCACCCCACACCTCTACTTTCAGTCTGAAGAAGGGTTCCGACCCAAAACATCACCTCCACAGATGCTGCCAGACCCGCTGAGTTACTCCAGCGTTTTGTGTCTATCTTTATGCTTGTCAATTAGCCAGTTTGGAGATAAAATGAATCGACAGGTTTGCTGCCATTAAAAATCTCCCTGAAAATTCACTGATTTCACATTTTAGTAACACTTTGCATTGAGATTTACTTCAAAACTGCCGTCTGGATAGGTCAATGTGCGATGATATCTTACTTCACGCAGAGAGGCATCTGTAACTATAGCAGACACCAGAGGCTGATCTAACTAATGAGCTCTGGTCCCTATGGCAACAATTATTTGTTTCTATGATGCAACCAACAGAATATTTAACGATAGCTTATTGAAGGATGACAAAGCAAGTTGCTGTCATTTAAATGTTATTCAGTAATAAATAATGTATTCCATGAACATTATCTTTTGGGACCATTTGGTAATCAGTATCAATAATGCATTTCCACTAAAAGGTCTCCTAAAATTCGTAGGGTTGCCAGTTCCCAGTTTTCATTCTGGGCTATTTCTGTGTCGACACACCGATGACTGAGGACCTCAATCATTCGCAGGAACGTTAAAAAAATCAGCACCGTATCTAGGCTTCTCCGTGGCATATGTGAGAGAGCCATTCATATGCAAGAAGGCTTGGGCAGCTTTGGTATAATTTAATGGGATTTTCCTGAGTGGCTCCGAGATATTGGGAATTCAACTCAGTTACATTATTGTTAAGTATTTTGTACGCCCAGCACTCTCTCAGCAACCCCCACTTCAATAGTAACCCTGCCTCTCCTAAAAGCCCACAACCCTCCCATCCAAAAGATCTAAATTAAGAGCCAAATTAAGTTATTTTGCTCATTGAGTCTACTCCGCTGTTCAATCATGGCTGATTTATCTTTCCCTACAATCCCATTTTCCTACATTCCCTACAACCCCTTAACCTTTGACTTACCCTTACTAATCAAAAAACCTGTCAATCTCTGTTTTTAACATACCCAATGCCTTGGTCTTCATAGTCATCTGTGGCAATGAATTCCACAGAATCACCACCTTCTGACTAAAGAAATTCCTCCTTATCTCTAAATGTACATCCTTTTATTCTGAGGTTGCACCCTCTGGTGCTAGATTCTCCATGATCAACCCAACCCAAGGTCCGCCCTAATATCCAACAAACCCCTGAACTCTCTCCAATGCAAATGGCACACATGAGCATGGACCTTCACCTCCATTATTGTTCATTGCACCTCAATCACCCCATTTTCTGAATGAAAATCACATTCTAAACTGAACGTCCCCAACCCTTGGGGAGTGCAAATGCCCCCCGACCCAACTCTTTACCCCCTTCTGACTGCACCACTTGATTCCCAGCGATCCTGCAACCAACCTGAAACCCAATCCCTCCACTGAATGATCAACAATCTTCTGCTTCCCCTCACCAAGCTGCCGCCATACCATTTAGCCATAAGATCACGACATGTTACAATATTTGAATTGGTATTGTAAATTATTTTCACTCCATCAACCATAAATTATTTTCACTCCATCATCCGTAAACTATTTTAACTCCATCAGCAACCCCATAGTCCTGGCCCAGACTAAATGATTAGTCTAGTTTACAGGTACAGCGTGGAAACAGGCCCTTTGGCCCACTGAGTCCATGCTGATGATAGATCACTTGTTAACACTTATTCTATGTTGTCCTACTTTCTCATCTACTCCCTGCACACTAGGGTCTATTTACAGAAGGCCAACTAACCTACAAACGTGCACGTCCTTGAGATGTGGTAGAAAACCCACACAGTCACAGAAAGAATGTGTAAGCTCCACACATCCAAGGTCAGGATCGAACCCAGGTTTCTGGCACTGTGAGGCAGCAGCTCCACCAGCTGTGCCACTGCGCCACCCTTTGGTTATCACTGCAAAGTGACTGGCCTATTGCTCAGTAAGAACCAAGGTTCTTTCCAGTCACTGAACAATTTCCAGGCTGGTGTTTAAGAAGGAACTGCAGATGCTGGAAAAATCGAAGGTAGATAAAAATACTGGAGAAACTCAGCGGGTGAGGCAGCATCTATGGAGCGAAGGAATAGGTGACGTTTCAGGTCGAGACCCTTATGAAATTCTGAGAGCCTTCTTCTCCAGCATTTTTTATCTACCTTCAATTTCTAGGCTGGATAATGCCTGTATCTTAAGATGGAAGGCCCCCACCTCAATACATTTTAATGTCTGTGACATTGATTCCAACGAAATTACTGAAGATGGGTTGATTTCCATCTCGAATTGCCTCAAGAAAGTAGCAATTGAACTTCACAGTAATTATTTGAGCCACTGAGTGGCTTATTTGCTTGGTTCAGAGTACATGAAGAGTAAATGTATAGGAATGAACTGCAGATGCTGTTAACCCGAGGATAGACACAAAAAGCTGGAGTAGGGTCTGAAGAAGGGTCTCAACCCGAAACAGGATCTCAACCCGATTAGTCACCTATTCCTTTTCTCCAGAGATGCTGCCTGACCCGCTGAGTTACTCCAGCTTTTTGTGTCCATCTTACGTGAAGAGTGAGTCGAGTATTGTAGACACAGATGACCAGGATTTAGCTGGTTCCATTATTTCAAGAGAACTTGTAAAGAGGAGCAACTTTGAGTAACACCGAGGCAATTTTCATTCTGATTTTTCCTGATACTCTTTCTAAAAATTCAAAATTTTGCTTTAAATATGGAGTCAATGTTCCTTGTCAATGACTGTTAGTTCTGTGATCATTTAAATGTGCATTTGGCTGTAAAGGATGCACTGTCATTGCAGGAGTGAACAGTGGCACTAAATGAAAGAGAATATCTAACACATAAACCTTAAGATCACGACAGTGTCACAGCTTTTGAATTGCACTGGTTATGAGTTTCACTCAAGTCAGAAACACATCCAGCACTGAAAAGAAGAAGGGGAAGACTTTTTTAAAGAGATAATCCTTGTTTAAAAATAACCCTACGTCATGAACTAAACAATCATATTATGCAACAGAGAAGTGTGTACTCTAATTTGACTCATTATTCTGGTGATACAAATCTCAGAAATGTGATTATTTTGAAGATTGGAAGCTACAGCATGGAAACAAAACCTTCGGTCCACGAGTCCATGTTGGCCATCGATCACCCGTTCACACTAGTTCAATGTTATCGCACTTTCACATCCTATTCCACTTTCATATTCACTCCCACACAATTTCACATACAAACTACGGGTAATTTTCAGAGGCCAACAAACCAGCAATAACCTACAAACCAGCACGTCTTGGGGATGTGGATGGGAAGACGATGTTTCCACTAGTGGGGCAGTTGTGGAGCGGAGGCCATAACCTCCGAATAAAAGGACGTACCTTTCGAAACCAAATGAGGAGGAATTTATTTAGTCATGTAGTGGTGGATCTGTGGGATTCATTGCCACAGAAGGCTGCGGAGGTCAAGTCAATGGATATTTTTAAGGCAGAGATTGAGAGATTCTTGATTAGTACAGGTGTCAGAGGTTATGTGGAGAAGGCAGAAGAATGGGGTTAGGAGTTCAAAGGTAGAAAAGCCATGATTGAATTATGGTGTAGACTCTGCCACAGTCACAGGCAGACATACAAACTCCACACAGACAGCACCCGAGATCAGGATCGAGCAACAATGTGGATCAAATTCCTGTTCCAGTGTTTTACGTTCTAATTAACCTACCGGCACCTCTTTGGGATGTGGAAAAACCAAGACACAACTACGTGGTCATGGAGAGATCATGTAAACTCTGCGCAGACAGCACCTGAAGTTAGGATTAAACCAGAGTCCTTGGGGCTCTAAGGCAACAGCACAGATTGCTGTGTTACAATACCACCTTTCAACATAGAACAAAGAGCAGTACAGCATAGAATGGGCCTTGCGGCCCACAATGTCCATGCCAAACATGATGCCAAGATCATCTCTTATCGAGCTGCAAGTAATCCACATCCCTATCCTCCATATCCATATGTCCATCCAAAAGCCCGCTCTCTCCTGAAGACCAGACTCCGGGCATTCATGTCGGATGATGACAAGAAGTCCAGATACGACCTTGGGAAGGCCATCAAAAAGGCCAAAAGGGACTTCTGCTCCAAACTGGAGGAAGAGACAGATGTTCGGCGGCTGTGGCAGGGCCTGAATGCAATCACCTCTTACAAGGCGAAATCAGGAGGCAGCTCGAATGTCGGCGAAACATCACTCCCTGACGAGCTCAATGCGTTTTACGCACGCTTTGATAGGAAGAACACCGATGTGCCTTCCCGAGCCCCCAATCGCTGTGATGGTATTTCAGTCTCAGTCACAGAGGCCGAAGTCAGTAAATCCTTCAGAGGGGTGAACCCTCGAAAAGCGCCTGGACCCAATGGTATACCTGGTCGTGTTCTAAAAACCTGTGCGGACCAACTGGCTGGAGTTTTTACGGACATTTTCAACCTCTCACTTCTGAGGTCTGAGGTTCCCACCTGCTTCAAAAGGGCATCAATTATACCAGTGCCCAAGAAGAGTAAGGTGACGTGCCTCAATGACTATCGACCTGTGGCACTAACGCCTGTGGTGATGAAGTGCTTTGAGAGGTTGATCATGGCGCAGATCAACTCCTACCTCGACAAAAACCTGGACCCACTGCAGTTCGCTTACCGCCACAACAGATCAACGGTGGATGTGATCTTGCTGGCCCTCCACTCTGCTCTGGACCACTTGGGCAACAAAAACTCATATGTCAGGCTGTTATTCATCGATTACAGCTCGGCATTTAATACAATCATCCCCTCCAAGCTGGTTACCAAACTCGCAGAACTGGGTCTCTGCGCATCCCTCTGCAATTGGATCCTCGACTTCCTCACTCTCACACCACAGTCTGTTCGTATTGGGGGAAATGTGTCAGACTCGATAACAATCAGCACGGGAGCACCTCAAGGCTGCCTGCTCAGCCCCCTGCTGTACTCACTCTATACTCATGACTGCGTAGCCGGTCATAATGCGAACTCCATCATCAAGTTTGCTGACGACACCACTGTTGTGGGACGTATCACTGATGGGGATGAGTCAGAGTATAGAAGAGAGATCGAGCAACTGTCCATATGGGGCCAGCACAATAACCTGGCCCTCAACACCAGCAAAACCAAGGAACTGATTGTGCACTTTGGAAGGAGTAGGATGGGGACCCACAGTCCCGTTTATATCAACGGGTCGATGGTTGAAAGGGTCAAGAGCTTCAAATTCCTGGGCGTGCACATCTCTGAAGATCTTTCCTGGTCCGAGAACACTGATGCCATTATTAAGAAAGCACATCAGCGCCTCTACTTCCTGAGAAGATTACCGAGAGTCGGTTTGTCAAGGAGGACTCTCTCTAACTTCTACAGGTGCACAGTAGAGAGCATGCTGACCGGTTGCATCGTGGCTTGGTTCGGCAACTTGAACACCCTGGAGAGGAAAAGACTACAAAAAGTAGTAAACACTGCCCAGTCCATCATCGGTTTTTACCTCCCTTCCATCGAGGGGATCTATCGCAGTCGCTGCCTGAAAAAGGCTTGCAGTATCATCAAGGATCCACACCATCCTGGCCACACACTCATCTCCCTACTACCTTCAGGTAGAAGGTACAGGAGCCTGAAGACTGCAACGACGAGGTTCAGGAATAGCTACTTCCCCACAGCCATCAGGCTATTAAACCTGGCTCGGACAAAACTCTGAACTTTAATAGCCCATTAACTGTTATTTGCACTTTATCAGTTTATTTATTCATGTGTGTATATATTTATAGAATGGTATATGGACACACTGATCTGTTTTGTAGTCAATGCCTACTATGTTCTGTTGTGTTGAAGCAAAGCAAGAATTTCATTGTCCTATCAGGGACACATGACAATAAACTCACTTGAACTTGAAGCCTCTTACATATCACTATTGTATCTTCCCCAAGCACCAACCCTGGGAGGCATTCGCCACAATCTGTGTGAAAAAGTTGCCCCGCCCATCTCCTTCACAATTTGTCCCTCACCTTGTTAAATCTATTCTGAATAAACCTAAATTATTATGGTATCATACAGCATAACGGATAGTGTTTTAATTGTGAAGAGGGGACTGGGTCGGTGGTAATGTTTCACAGTTATTTGTTGTTTAACTTTGAACTATAATGTACTTTGACCCCTGCATATTTGCTAATTCAATGCATCAAATGGTCTTCAGCATGGTGTTCAACGTTAATCAGCTCTGGGAGGGTAACACTCCTGAATAAACAGAAGGTTTCCTTGCCCATATCTGACTGATGCTTTGACAGCTCCTGATGCTATTGGCAATGCTTAAGATTTCTAGTCCCGCCTCTACCCAATCCCTCTGTGCCTCCAGGATATTCCACAGTTGATAATGGAGAATTCTCTGTAGACACAAAATGTTGGAGTAACTCAGTGGGACAGGCGGCATCTCTAGAGAGAAGGAATGGGTGACGTTTTGGGTCGAAACCCTTCTGATTGTCTGAAGAAGGGTCTCAATCCGAAACGTCGGGATAGTTGTCCCACTGACTTACTCCAACAGTTTGTGTCAATCTTCAGTGCAAACCAGCATCTGCACTTCCTTCCCACACACGGGAATTCTCTGATGTTGATTAAAAGGTGCAAGTGTGGCGACATTGAACTTCTACTCGACTAGCTTGTGGGTTTGCATTCCTAATAGTTTCCATAACTCAGAATTCAGTGAAGAAGAAAACATAAAGTGCTGGAGGAACACAAAGGGAGGGAGCGGACGGGCGATATTTCAGATCGGGATTCTTCTTTAAAATGATTGGAATAATGGGCGGGGAGGGGGGGAGCTGGAAAAGAGAGGTGGGCGTGAGACAACACTTGGCTAATAATAGATTAAAAACAAAAAGACACAAAGTGTTGGAGTAGCTCAACGGGTCTGAATAAGAGTCCTGACACGAAACGTCACGGGTTGATTTCCATCTCGAATTGCCTCAAGAAAGTAGCAATTGAACTTCACAGTAATTATTTGAGCCACTGAGTGGCTTGTTTGCTTGGTTCAGAGTACATGAAGAGTAAATGTATAGGAATGAACTGCAAATGCTGTTAACCCGAGGATAGACACAAAAAGCTGGAGTAGGGTCTGAAGAAGGGTCTCAACCCGAAACAGGAACTCAACCCGATTAGTCACCTATTCCTTTTCTCCAGAGATGCTGCCTGACCCGCTGAGTTACTCCAGCTTTTTGTGTCCATCTTACGTGAAGAGTGAGTCGAGTATTGTAGACACAGATGACCAGGATTTAGCTGGTTCCATTATTTCAAGAGAACTTGTAAAGAGGAGCAACTTTGAGTAACACCGAGGCAATTTTCATTCTGATTTTTCCTGATACTCTTTCTAAAAATTCAAAATTTTGCTTTAAATATGGAGTCAATGTTCCTTGTCAATGACTGTTAGTTCTGTGAGCATTTAAATGTGCATTTGGCTGTAAAGGATGCACTGTCATTGCAGGAGTGAACAGTGGCACTAAATGAAAGAGAATATCTAACACATAAACCTTAAGATCACGACAGTGTCACAGCTTTTGAATTGCACTGGTTATGAGTTTCACTCAAGTCAGAAACACATCCAGCACTGAAAAGAAGAAGGGGAAGACTTTTTTAAAGAGATAATCCTTGTTTAAATATAACCCTACGTCATGAACTAAACAATCATATTATGCCACAGAGAAGTGTGTACTCTAATTTGACTCATTATTCTGGTGATACAAATCTCAGAAATGTGATTATTTTGAAGATTGGAAGCTACAGCATGGAAACAAAACCTTCGGTCCACGAGTCCATGTTGGCCATCGATCACCCGTTCACACTAGTTCAATGTTATCGCACTTTCACATCCTATTCCACTTTCATATTCACTCCCACACAATTTCACATACAAACTACGGGCAATTTTCAGAGGCCAACAAACCAGCAATAACCTACAAACCAGCACGTCTTGGGGATGTGGATGGGAAGACGATGTTTCCACTAGTGGGGCAGTTGTGGAGCGGAGGCCATAACCTCAGAATAAAAGGACGTACCTTTCGAAACCAAATGAGGAGGAATTTATTTAGTCATGTAGTGGTGGATCTGTGGAATTCATTGCCACAGAAGGCTGCGGTGGTCAAGTCAATGGATATTTTTAAGGCAGAGATTGACAGATTCTTGATTAGTACAGGTGTCAGAGGTTATGTGGAGAAGGCAGAAGAATGGGGTTAGGAGGTCAAAGGTAGAAAAGCCATGATTGAATTATGGTGTAGACTTGATGGGCCAAATGGCCTAATTCTGCTCCTATAACTCTGCCATAGTCACAGGCAGACATACAAAACTCCACACAGACAGCACCCGAGATCAGGATCGAGCAACAATGTGGATCAAATTCCTGTTCCAGTGTTTTACGTTCTAATTAACCTACCGGCACCTCTTTGGGATGTGGAAAAATCAAGACACAACTACGTGGTCATGGAGAGATCATGTAAACTCTGCGCAGACAGCACCTGAAGTTAGGATTAAACCAGAGTCCTTGGGGCTCTAAGGCAACAGCACAGATTGCTGTGTTACAATACCACCTTTGAACATAGAACAAAGAGCAGTACAGCATAGAATGGGCCTTGCGGCCCACAATGTCCATGCCAAACATGATGCCAAGATCATCTCTTATCTAGCTGCAGGTAATCCACATCCCAATCCTCCATATCCATATGTCCATCCAAAAGCCCGCTCTCTCCTGAAGACCAGACTCCGGGCATTCATGTCTGATGATACAGTGGTCTACAAGAAGTCCAGATACGACCTTGGTAAGGCCATCAAAAAGGCCAAAAGAGACTTCTGCTCCAAACTGGAGGAAGAGACAGATGTTCGGCGGCTGTGGCAGGGCCTGAATGCAATCACCTCTTACAAGGCAAAATCAGGAGGCAGCTCGAATGTCGAGGAAACATCATTCCCTGACGAGCTCAATGCGTTTTACGCACGCTTTGATAGGGAGAACACCGATGTGCCTTCCCGAGCCCCCATTCGCTGTGATGGTATTTCAGTCTGTCACAGAGGCCGACGTCAGGAAATCCTTCAGAGGGGTGAACCCCCGAAAAGCGCCTGGACCTGATGGTATACCTGGTCGTGTTCTAAAAACCTGTGCGGACCAACTGGCTGGAGTTTTTACGGACATTTTCAACCTCTCACTTCTGAGGTCTGAGGCTCCCACCTGCTTCAAAAGGGCATCAATTATACCAGTGCCCAAGAAGAGTAAGGTGACGTGCCTCAATGACTATCGACCTGTGGCACTAACGCCTGTGGTGATGAAGTGCTTTGAGAGGTTGATCATGGCGCAGATCAACTCCTACCTCGACAAAAACCTGGACCCACTGCAGTTCGCTTACCGCCACAACAGATCAACGGTGGATGTGATCTCGCTGGCCCTCCACTCTGCTCTGGACCACTTGGGCAACAAAAACTCATATGTCAGGCTGTTATTCATCGATTACAGCTCGGCATTTACTACAATCATCCCCTCCAAGCTGGTTACCAAACTCACAGAACTGGGTCTCTGCGCATCCCTCTGCAATTGGATCCTCGACTTCCTCACTCTCAGATCACAGTCTGTTCGTATTGGGGGAAATGTGTCAGACTCGATAACAATTAGCACGGGAGCACCTCAAGGCTGCGTGCTCAGCCCCCTGCTGTACTCACTCTATACTCATGACTGCGTAGCCGGTCATAATGCGAACTCCATCATCAAGTACGCTGACGACACCACTGTTGTGGGACGTATCACTGATGGGGATGAGTCAGAGTATAGAAGAGAGATCGAGCAACTGTCCATATGGGGCCAGCACAATAACCTGGTCCTCAACACCAGCAAAACCAAGGAACTGATTGTGGACTTTGGAAGGAGTAGGATGTGGACCCACAGTCCCGTTTATATCAACGGGTCGATGGTTGAAAGGGTCAAGAGCTTCAAATTCCTGGGCGTGCACATCTCTGAAGATCTTTCCTGGTCCGAGAACACTGATGCCATTATTAAGAAAGCACATCAGCGCCTCTACTTCCTGAGAAGATTACCGAGAGTCGGTTTGTCAAGGAGGACTCTCTCTAACTTCTACAGGTGCACAGTAGAGAGCATGCTGACCGGTTGCATCGTGGCTTGGTTCGGCAACTTGAGCACCCTGGAGAGGAAAAGACTACAAAAAGTAGTAAACACTGCCCAGTCCATCATCGGTTTTTACCTCCCTTCCATCGAGGGGATCTATCGCAGTCGCTGCCTGAAAAAGGCTGGCAGTATCATCAAGGACCCACACCATCCTGGCCACACACTCATCTCCCTACTACCTTCAAGTAGAAGGTACAGGAGCCTGAAGACTGCAACGACGAGGTTCAGGAATAGCTACTTCCCCACAGCCATCAGGCTATTAAACCTGGCTCGGACAAAACTCTGAACTTTAATAGCCCATTAACTGTTATTTGCACTTTATCAGTTTATTTATTCACGTGTGTATATATTTATAGAATGGTATATGGACACACTGAACTGTTTTGTAGTCAATGCCTACTATGTTCTGTTGTGTTGAAGCAAAGCAAGAATTTCATTGTCCTATCAGGGACACATGACAATAAACTCACTTGAACTTGAAGCCTCTTACATATCACTATTGTATCTTCCCCAAGCACCAACCCTGGGAGGCATTCGCCACAATCTGTGTGAAAAAGTTGCCCCGCCCATCTCCTTCACAATTTGTCCCTCACCTTGTTAAATCTATTCTGAATAAACCTAAATTATTATGGTATCATACAGCATAACGGATAGTGTTTTAATTGTGAAGAGGGGACTAGGTCGGTGGTAATGTTTCACAGTTATTTGTTGTTTAACTTTGAACTATAATGTACTTTGACCCCTGCATATTTGCTAATTCAATGCATCAAATGGTCTTCAGCATGGTGTTCAACGTTAATCAGCTCTGGGAGGGTAACACTCCTGAATAAACAGAAGGTTTCCTTGCCCATATCTGACTGATGCTTTGACAGCTCCTGATGCTATTGGCAATGCTTACGATTTCTAGTCCCGCCTCTACCCAATCCCTCTGTGCCTCCAGGATATTCCACAGTTGATAATGGAGAATTCTCTGTAGACACAAAATGTTGGAGTAACTCAGTGGGACAGGCAGCATCTCTAGAGAGAAGGAATGGGTGACGTTTTGGGTCGAGACCCTTCTGATTGTCTGAAGAAGGGTCTCAATCCGAAACGTCGGGATAGTTGTCCCACTGACTTACTCCAGCATTTTGTGTCAATCTTCAGTGCAAACCAGCATCTGCACTTCCTTCCCACACACGGGAATTCTCTGATGTTGATTAAAAGGTGCAAGTGTGGCGACATTGAACTTCTACTCGACTAGCTTGTGGGTTTGCATTCCTAATAGTTTCCATAACTCAGAATTCAGTGAAGAAGAAAACATAAAGTGCTGGAGGAACACAAAGGGAGGGAGCGGACGGGCAATATTTCAGATCAGGATTCTTCTTTAAAATGATTGGAATAATGGGCGGGGAGCTGGAAAAGAGAGGTGGGCGTGAGACAACACTTGGCTAATAATAGATTAAAAACAAAAAGACACAAAGTGTTGGAGTAGCTCAACGGGTCTGAATAAGAGTCCTGACACGAAACGTCACCTATCCATGTTCTGCAGGGATGCTGCCTGACACGCTGAGTTACTCCAGCACTTTGTGTCTTTCTTTCTGTAGACCAGCATCTACACTACACAAAGTAATAGATGGATACAGATGAAGGGGGGCTTGATTTTTTCGCTAGCGATTTTCAATGCTGCCGCCCGCCTCTCCTCCACTACCCCCCCCTCCCCCCCCCGGGCCGGATCTCTCACGCTGGCTCAAGCGCCCGGCTCTCCTCCAAAAACTCCGACATTTTTATTTTTTCGCTGCCGATTTTCACTGCTGCCGCCCGGCTCTCCTCCACTACCTCCCCCCCGGGCCAGCTCTCTCACGCTGGCTCAAGCCAAACATCCCCCTCTGCTTCCCCCTCTGCTTCCCCCTCTGCTTTTCGCCGTCCTCTTTCCGAGGACGCCGAAAAGCAGCGGCGGAACAACTCATCTTTGCCTTCAGCCAGCGTCACAGCGCCTGGCGCGTCAACGACCTGTCGGCCCGCAGCCCCATTGAGGGCGTACGCAGCGTCTCGACGTCCGTACGCAGCGTCTTGACGGCGTACGCCGCCTACGCCGTCAACACGCTGCGTACGCTGTCAAGACGCTGCGTACGACGTCAAGACGCTGCATACGACGTCGAGACGCTGCGTACGGCCTTCCAGACGCTGTCTACGCCGTCAACATGCTGAAGCACGTTCGGGAGCCAGACCCCGGGGTCTGAAGCACGTTCGGGGACCAGACCCAACGGGTCTGCACTTGGTCTAGTATATAACTAAAAGTCTCATCTTGACCACTTCCTGTCTGCGCTGTATATTGATTTTTAGAAAAAACGCTACCCTATATCACTATGATTTTTGGCCATCTTACTCACAGTGCTCCTCCACTGAGGCAGCCCTGATAATTTTTCCAATCAATGAAAAATAAATAAGTTATGAGTGTTTAAAAAATCTTGAGATCAGCCGATTGGTCCTCTCGCCTGTCAATCACCACGATGGTAACACCCCTTCTGGGGGGGGGGGGGGCATGACTATAAAACCCCGGATGCCTGGACGTGAGTCAGTCACTCTGGAAGATCGCGAGGGAGAGTCCACAACTGTGATTCTAAGCTGTCAATCAACTCAACTGTGAGTCTGCAATTTACTTGCAATAAATTATTTGTTAGCCCTTAATGACAACACAATGATTTGTTGGGCCTGCTGCCCCTGCCTGTGCTTGAAACTGCAATGCAAAATTGGAAATTAAGTGACAATGCAATGAGATGTTTGGCCTGCTGCCCCTGCCCATGCTTGAAGCTGCAATGCTAAATTGGAAATGAAGTGACAATGCCATGAGTTGTTTGGCCTGCTGCCACTGCCCCCGCTTGAAACTGCAATGCAAAATTGGAAATGAAGTGACAATGCCATGAGTTGTTTGGCCTGCCCTGTGCTTGAAATGGATTGACTTGACGTGAAATGGATTGACTTGACTTGAAATGGATTGACTTGACTTGACTTGAAATGGATTGACTTGACTTAACTTGAAATGGATTGACTTGACTTGTCTTGAAATGAATTGACTTGACTTGACTTGGGGTGGAAAATTGCAACCTTCACGTGGTCCGCCCTGTTTCGAATAATGCAATCAACTCGACGTGCACAAATGGAAGATCAAATAGAACAAGTTGTCCAACAACTTTAGGCTGGGCACGCCACACGAAAGAAGAAGAAGAAGACTTGACTTGACTTGAAATTGATTGACTTGACTTGACTTGAAGTGGATTGACTTGACTTGAAGTGGATTGACTTGACTTGAAGTGGATTGACGACTTGATTTGGATTGACTTGACTAGACTTGAAGTGGATTGACTTGGCTTGAAGTGGATTGACTTGACTTGAAGTGGATTGACTTGACTTGACTTGAAGTGGATTGACTTGACTTGACTTGACTTGACTTGAAGTGGATTGACTTGACTTGACGAAGTGGATTGAAATGGATTGTTGGCCCTGCACTCACTGTGCTTGACTTGACTTGACCCACAACACCCATGCTAGTGCTTCAGAAAGCCCCCCCCCCATTGGCCACCAATATTGAAATTGGTGGAGAGGTGGAATATTTCGTTGGGGGACCAGCCCTCCTGTGTGAACCTGGGTCCCAACGGGTCCCACTTAGTCTAGTCTCCTTTCTAAAGGAACGTCCTTTAATTCTAAGGTTATGAGCTCTAGTCCTAGACTCTCCCACTAGTGAAAACATCCTCTCTGCACATCCACTCTGTCCAGGCCTTTCACTATTCGGTAAGTTTCAATGAGGTCCCCCTCATCCTTCTAAGCTCCAGCAAGTAGAGGCTCAGTGCCATCAAACGCTCATCATATGTTAACCCATTCATTCCTGGGATCATTCATGTAAACCTCCTCTGGATCCTCTCCAGCGGCAGCACATCCTTTTGTAACTTTTTACATCCCGGTTCCGTGCAGATACATAAAGGCACCTCAGGCGAATAGTTGTATATTTCCCTTTCTTAAACAAATTAGTGGAGCAGCTGTGTTTTTACAACAATCCCATACTTTCATGTACTCCATTATTGATTCCAGCTTTGTTTAATTAACTGTATTTAAACATCCCAGATGTTGTGGTGAGATTTGAACTCACATCTCTGCATAATTTATTTATCATCTGGACTACTGGTCCAGGAACATATCACTATGCTATTGAACCCTTTTTAAGTAGACACATCCCTCTTTGAGTACTCTGGGTGAAGATGATTGCCCGCTGAGAGCTCTCGATTTCTACCAGCTCTCCATCGCTCTTCCAGAAACATTGTGCCTGTTGTAAATTGCAGACGTATTTAATTAATTATCTGGACATAAATCCTCAAATAAAGATTCTGTTGCAGTTGCTTGCAACACAACTTAACTGCTCGCCGCAACATTACGACTGTTCAGATTTTGTGAGTGTGGATGAGGACATTCTGTTTGCAACTGTGTGCATGTGCAGAATGATGTGTCCACTTGCAGCATTTACTCTTATAGATACAAGGAACTGCAAATGCTGTTTTACAAAAGAAGAAACTAAGTGCTGGAGTACGCAGCAGGTCGGGCAGCATCTCAGGATAACATGGATAGGTGACGTTTCAGGTTGGAACCCTTCTTCAGACTTCTTCAGAGACTGAAAAAGGGTCCCAATCTGAAACGTCACTTGTCCATGTTCTCCAGAGATGCTGCCTGGCCTGCT